>VZRF01006719.1:206920-214420 GCA_013396875.1 Vireo altiloquus
TGCTCCTCTCCTCTCCTCTCCTCTCCTCTCCTCTCCTCTCCTCTCCTCTTTTCTCTTCTCCTTCATTTTCTTCCATTTATAATACTCCACAGGACTGTACCAGTTTACAAGTGTGTTATAGTGATGCTGTTTCTGCTACTACAACTATGACTCTGTCATTATTCCTATTATAAATCTCAGACCAGATTTTTTTGAGGGCATGGGGGTGGGGGTTTGTGGTTTTTCCTTTCTTTTCCTTTGGTCTATAATTTGATCATAAAAAGTCATGCTGGGCTAAAATTCAGCTGCCAGGTCTTGGTTGGATATTAAATCTGATTTAACCCTGAGGATGCTGAATTGCTTTCAGGTAAATGACAGTTTTGGGGTGCTGGGCATGCCAATGTGTGGAAGATGAGTCCTTAGGGGCAGCAAGAAGGGGTGGCCCACTTTGATTTGGGGTATCTGGGAGCTAAAATGCAGGGAAAATCCAGCTGGGCAACCACATCCCAACTGCCATGGTCTCCTCAGCTTCTCTTGGGCTACAGGCTGATATCCCTTATTCCTTTGATTGACATCTTTATTCCACATCCTCATGGGTATTTCATGCTTGATCTATTCCTCTTCACACTGAATTTCTTAGTGGATTTA
Source organism: Vireo altiloquus (assembly GCA_013396875.1). NCBI lineage: Eukaryota > Metazoa > Chordata > Aves > Passeriformes > Vireonidae > Vireo > Vireo altiloquus. The sequence continues at coordinate 207,548 of VZRF01006719.1, forward strand.
ATGCATACATTCATGTAAAACCCCACATTCAATAAGTTTTACCAGATGTTTGTCACTCAAAAGCATCTTGTACCCCTTATTCTACATCTCACTGAATCAGGTCTTGGATCAGTCCTGATTTCCTGAGCCCTACTCCAGAGTGATTGAGTTTTCCCAGCAAGACCACTTAAGTTCAGGTTGTTTTTGGATCTGTCTGCAGCTGCAACCCACCAGAAACCACTGGTCTCAGAAAACCTGGGGCCAAACTCATGCAATCAGTGGCTCACATGTTCCACCAGATCAGAAAGTCTTTCAGTTGTCTCCTCCAGGAGAAACTAAGGTGACAACTCAATAGAATCATAGTCATTCAGGCTGTAAAAGAGCTTTAGGAACATTGAATCCAACCATTAAACGGTCAGTCCAACCAGCACTGCCACTAGCCCATGTCTCCAAATGCTGCATCTACAAAGCTTCTAAATACCTCCAGGGACAGGGACTCTACCACTGCCCTGGGAAGCCTGTGTCAGAGCTTCAGAGCCCTTCTGAGGAAGAAATTTTCGCTCTTATTCAATTTAAACCTCCCACAGCACAACTTGAGGCTGTTTCTTCCTTTCTATTGCATGTTACCCAGGAGCAGAGTCCCCAGCTGGCTCCATCTTCCTGTCAGCAGGTTGTAGAGAGTGAGAAGTTGCCCCAGGAGCCTCCTTTTATGCAGGCAGACCCTCCCCAGCTCCCTCAGCTGCCTTTCATAGGACTTGTGCTATAGATCCTGACACAGCACAGACACAGCTGACTCATGGACAAGGATTTAGTGGGGGGGAAAAAAATCTACCATGAGGACACACTGCATCAGGGAAGGCAGAATGGGAACTGCTGATGTATCAGCTGCCCACAGATTCTCCATCTCCGAAATGCTAAACAGAAAAGGCCTGATGAAATCTTGCAGTTATGGTAGGATGGTGCAAGCACAGTTCCAGTTCAGCCCCTTCTTTAGATACCTTCTCTGGGCTGGAAATAAACCCTTTCTGATGTGGTGCTTCCCTGTATCTAATAGTTTATCTCAACACAATTGTTCATACCTAAACACAGATTTAAATACAGCTAAATCAGTGTGAGGCAGATTCTGATGGCAGCAGGTGAGCTTTTCTTCCATGGATGTTGCTGCTTCTCTGGGATGGTCTGTAGGTCACCTATGGCACTCATGCAGCTCTGCCTGTAAAAGTTGATGGTGTAGACATGTTCAAGCTCCAAAGAACACAACAGATGGCTCAGTGCCTAGGATGCTACAAGGGACTCATACGAAAGCATTTAGTGCCAGATCCATCCCCAATTCAGTTTGGAGAAAAGGATGTTCCCTCCTAGACCTGCTTATCTCTCCCCTTTGCCTGGGATGGAAGGGGTGGAGAAGAAGGAGAAAACACACTTAATGAAAGCAATTCAGCACAAAACCTGGACACACATGTTCTCATTTGGAAAGCAAGTGTAATAGCACTTCCCTAGCCTGTGGGGACACAGTGAGAGGCCGTTAAAGACTTTTGCATTGATCAGATACTTCAGCCATGAAGGTCCTCCTGAGAGCTTAAAATTGATGGGATGAGGTATCATGACTGTACAAAACTCTAATCTATCAAAGCAATAATCTATGGAAGAAAGACACTTTACAACACAGTCACACAGCAGATGGTAAGTGACTTATGATGTATTCCACCAATTGTATGCAGGAAAACTCTTAATAAAATATGCTGACATGACAGATTAATAGCTCAGAACTGCAGTCCAGGAGAGGTTAGACTTGCCTGTGCTTCCTCTGGGGTTCTTAACAATAAGGAATTAAATAAATATTACAAACTGAAGATTAAGTGCAAGTAATATTAAAGCAAGGTTTTGGTCTGGATGGAGACTGTAAAACTGTTATCATGGGACTCAATGTTTATTGTGCTGTGGTGACACCACTGTAACACTGCACCATTTACAGATAAAGCGTGGCTCCTGTTGCTCATGTTGCCAACCCATCCCAGGATCTGAGAAGCCAGATGTGCTCCTCTGGCTGTGGCACCACCTCTGGCAGCATTGTGGGCCTGATCCTTCTCATCCTTTACATACCATTGTGATCATTCCCATCCTGAAAAAAAACTGAAAAAATAACCAGAAGGGTGGTGCTTTGTTTGCTTGTTTGTTTTTAACTTTTTGGAAGTGAAACACAAAATCTTGCTGGATCTTATCACTGCTAAATAATTTTTTGTGATTTCACCTCATGTCCATATTCCTCTCTTTGACTTTCCTGTTTGGATCCCAACAGAACCCGGGTGGAGGTAAAGGAACAGGGGTTATTCACACCAGATAATTTAACACACTTAGAGTAACTGTCAAAGATAGTTTGGAACTTCCATAGTCAGTGGAGAGAAAGAAGATGCTCCAAAGGGCAACTCGGAGCCCTGGAGCTGACGTCAGAACTGGCATTTTGGTTGGAAGCTGCTGTGAAGTAATGATGGTAATGTGAGGTGGTGGCTGGTCCCATCCAACCCTAACCATGAAATCTTGCCCACAAACGGTTTGATTTGCCTCACCCTTCTCCAACACTCAAGGAAGTGGATGTCTAATTCAGCTGGCTCTCCTTCCTCTGAAGGTGATGGACAGTACAGTCCCTACCAAACCACAGCTCTGCAGGGGACTGGAATAAGCCTTTCCCATTTCAGACTAGCATAATCACCAGCACTGCAGGACAATTCTGAAAATCTGGACCTCTGTTTTGGAAAAAGCAAAACAGAAAAGGAAGAAAGGAAGGAAAAAGAACAAGAGTGGGGAAAAAAATAAAAGGGAAAAAGAAAAGAAGAGAGAGAGAGGAAGAGGGAGCGGGAGAGGGAGAGGGAGAGGGAGAGGGAGAAAGAAGGCATGTAGAAAGCTACCTTTGTTCTTCGTTACATTAAGTTTTAAACATCACACTGGTAGCAATATATTGGCCTCATTACACAAAGACGGTGAAGTCCAGCTAGCTCATAATTTCACCAATAAAGATCATGATTTTTCAAGAAAATTTAAGGCAGTCACTGATCCAAAGTCTAGACTTCCTGCTTGGAATAGAATTATAAAATATGATTATCAAATTTGGTGCAAAACAGCAAATGTGCAAACCAAGCCAAGCAAAAGTATACGCCTCCTCTTGCCACTGTCATATGAAGCCAGACAGGACCAGGTTCTTCATCAGAATGCCCCAAACTACCTACAGCCATTGCAAAGAGAAATCCCATTTTTTAAGCTGTATGGAAAGTCTTTGCTCATGATTTTATGTGTAACTTTTGGCAACTCGAGAAAAAGAGGCACAGAGGGGCTTGTTTGAAAACTGATGACACAATCTCTCCTTGCTTTTAGCACTTTGGCATGCAGCACAAAAGCATTTCTGAAATCCCTCCAGTATCTAGAATTGTACCTGGATTCCTTTTAGGATTAATATTAAAAGTGTATGGTAGGCTAGAGGCAGGTCTACTCAGAGGAGTGAACATCAAATGAGTTCCCACCATTATATTAGTGAACAATAGAAAGACAAGAGTCTTGTGTGATATATTTTTGCCTCTGGCAAGAAAAAAATCTTGAGAAAGTACCTTCAACTTAATTTCAAATTAATTTGTTCATTTTTTTCCTGAAGAGCCTTAAAAATCTTTGCAGTCTCCTAAGCATGACTACAGGTCTTATTTAGTCAGTTCCTAACCCCACCACTGAGCCCTGGTCTTCCAGGAACACATGCCAAAGAAAATGTTTGAAAAAAAAAATACATGTGGTCTCTACTTAGAAGTCTTAAGACTATCCAGATTGTAAATCTGTTTTGGGGTGTGTGGCAATGCTTATTTACTCCCAATTGATTGTTTTCTTTGTGGGAGCTTTTCAGCCAAGTTAGAAAGCCAGAAAGTTCTGACCATAGTAAATCCATAACGTACCTTTAAGTAACAGCTGAAGGTACTCAATAAAACTTATCCTCAGAAAAAAAGACATAAGAGACATCCATTCAAACATCTCTTGGGCTGATGCCACACCATTAGCAGATGGAGGGGGGAGATGGATTTTTCCCCTCTGCTCCACTCAGGTGAGACCCCACCTGCAGAGCTGTCTCCAGCTCTTGTGTCCCCAACATCAGAAGGATATGGAGCTGCTGAAATGAGTCCAGAGGAGGCCACCAAGATGCTCCAAGGACTAGAGCCCCTCTGCTCTGGAGACAGGCTGGGAGAGCTGGGGGTGTTCAGCCTGGAGAAGAGAAGGCTCCAGGGAGATGTAATTGTGGTCTTCCAGTAAGATGAAGAGAGGCTATTTACAAGGCCTGGAGGGACAGGACAAGGGGGAATGGCTTCCCACTGCCAGAGGGCAGGGTTAGATGGGGTATTGGGCAGAAATTATTGGCTGTGAGGGTGTTGAGGCCCTGGCACAGATTGTCCAGAGAAGCTGTGGCTACCCCTGGAAGTGTTTTAGGCCAGGTTGGATGGGGCTTGAAGCAACCTAGTCTAGTGGAATGTGTCCCTGTCCACAGCAGCAGGGGGAGCTGGATGACCTTTAAGGTCCCTTCCAACCCAAATCATCTATTATGCATTGATTGTATGATTTGTATCAATGAAGATGACCAGGGAAATAGTAATGTCATTATTAGAGGGTTGCAAACAAAAAAGCAAAACTCTGGGCAGACAAAGAACATCTGGACTTGGGATTTGAGATGGAGGTGAGGCCCTTCTGAGTGTGGATGAAGGAGCAGGGCAAGGTACCCCACCCCAAGCAAACAGCTTGTGGCCTCACTATGGCTACAATGGTGAAGCTGTTTCTGGAAGCTTTGGGATGAGGTTTGCTTTCAAGTTTCTAGTTTTATTTGAACTTCAAAGTGGAATCAAAAGCAAAGAACATGGGCTTGAGGGGCAGAGCTTTTCATGGTCTTTACCATTGCATCTCTCTAAGGGAGAGGTCTGCATCTGTATTCATATTTCAGTTCACAACAAACCCAAACCAAAGACCTGGTCCTACTACACACTGACCAAGACTGAGCCACAGGGCCAGTCTATAGCTAATCCAAAGAAAAAGCCCTCTGAACTGTGGATGGCAAGTCATCATCAGTTCTTCATTCTGCATAGCCTGGCGGTGTGGATGCAGCCAGGCACCTTCACCAAAGAGCTGTGGTTAATGTTGGGGTGTGGATGAAGACCATGCATAGAGACACAGAAGCTCCCAGCAATTAAATTCATAGGCCATGTCTATACTGCCAAATAACAAAGTCTAGTGAGTGTCCCTGACCCTGAGACCAAAGGGTATGAACCAGTGTCCACATTGCTCAGGGCTGTCCCTCTCTTGAGCACATCCCCCTACAGAGTGCATGGCTTCTCCCAGCTCAGGTGTTGCCCCTCTGGCCCCAACACAATAGAACTGTTTTGTGTGTTTTGGCCAAGTTAAACTGTCTGCAATAATATGTGGGCTGTGCTGCCGACCACTGGAGTGATGTTTTCTAGTAGGAGACCAATGCTTGAGGGTATGAAGCCTGCTGGTATAGTGCTATATGTCTATGCATGGGACCAGCAAGGCCAAAACAGGGTCAGACTGACAATCCGTGCCCAGGAGGACTCGAGTAAACTCACTTTAGGCTGGATATGTGGCAGGGGAGTGAGCAATGTGGACCATCAGGGTGGTCTCAAGCTCATCTTCTGAGGTTCTCCTTGTCATCAATGCAGACAAACCCTATTTGCTGGGTCAGCCATGTGGGCTCTGGGTTCATCCCACCTATTATGTGCAGGTGAAAGAGGTATTGTCCCTTTGCACCTTGCACATACAGCCTCCTCTCTTTGCTCCCAGCCTTTAGGAAACTGAAATGCAACATGGCAAATTCAGGTCTGGGGAAAGAGTTTGAAGGAAACTCAAACTCTTTCCCACATCACTCCTCCACTCATCAAATTCCTCATCTCTTTGAACATGAACCACAAGAAGACCAATATTAAAACAAAGGGGACGCTAAATTAGCATCCTTAGTGAGAGCACCACACATAGGGTAGGAGACATCTGACCCAATGCACTCATCATCATGTCCCCTTGTGTTTGAACCAGTCATGTCCAGCTTACCTTGAAGTCACCACAAAAACAGGGACATTGACACTCATTTTCTCTGACATGCAGTGTTGAGACAAGATAGATGAACTGCTCTCCAAGAAATTCGCCAAACCAAAGACATTTGATTGCTGATGCAAGTGAGAAGAATCGATGTCCAGAAGGAAATGAGAACTCTTTCATACCACATTGCCTCAACTACTAGCACTTAAAAATAACTCTTAGACACCCAAGACACTCCATTACATTGATGAAGGTAGGATGGGTGATCCTGTGGAGCTGACGCAGAAGTAGGATGTGCTAGACTCAAGATGCTGTGAAGGACATTCAGCAACAGTGGAAATGTGTAGAGTTAAACCAGCATCTCTATGCAAAGAAGAATGCATTGGCTGCGCAAAAGCTTTCCAACATCAAGGATCAGCAAACAAGCCGCAGGATGAAAAGATATGGCAACTGCACTATGTGGTGCAGAAAGGTAGAAAGAATAATACACTGCTTTCCTGTTGGCATATATTTCTGTCACATATTCCTGTCATATATTTCTCTTTCTGGACATGGGTGAAAGGCAGGTCCCACAGCTCCAGCATCTACCTCGCCATGCACAGCTGGGTGGGGAATCCCAATCTCTTGGCAAAGGCATTTTTGTAGCTGTGATGGCTCACAAAAAGTCAAGTGACCCTGTTGAAACCCACTCTGAACCTCTGAAAAGTGAGTGCTGGCTGGCAGGACGAGATGCTCTGGGACTCGTGTTTGCAGGATCCAGCCACAGGAGCAGGGCAAAATTCAACAAAAGGCACATAATTAACTTCAGATGTGCCTGTCAAGATG
>VZRF01006719.1:219420-232731 GCA_013396875.1 Vireo altiloquus
TGATATAGGATACACCATAAAGTCACTCCAAGACAGGCAGTCAGTTTCTCTGGACAAATCTGTGCCAGGCCTCACCACCCTCACAGACAAGAATTTCTGCCCAATATCCCATCTAACCCTGCCCCCTGCAGTGGGAAGCCACTGGCCCTTTCCCCATCCCTCCAGGCTCTTCTCCAAAGTCCCTCTCCAGCTCTCTTGGAGCCCCTTTAGGCACTGGTAGGGGCTCTGAGGTCTCCCTGGAGCCTTCTCTTCTCCAGGCTGAACACCCCCACCTCTCCCAGCCTGTCCCCATAGCAGAGGTGCTCCAGCCCTCGGAGCATATTGGTGGCCTCCTCTGGACTCTTTCCAGCAGCTCCATGTCCTTCTGATGTTGGACCCCAGAGCTGGAGGCAACTCTGTCTGTGGGGTGTCACAGAGTAGACTGGAGTGGAGTGGAGCAGAGGGACAGAATTCTCCCTCCCCTGCTGCCAGTGCTGGGGGATCAGCCCAGCACACAGGGGGTTCTGTGTGCCAGCACACACAGCTAGGACATACTGAACGTCTCATCCCCCAGCACCCCCAAGTCCTTCATTCTCAAGGCCGGCTCCATGTCTTCATCCCCCAGCCTCTGTGGATCCTGGGGGTTGAACACACGTTGCTGTGCCATACATGCTCTAAAATGCAGGGAAAAGACAAGAAACATCAGAGGGAGCAGAGTAAGGCCGCCTCACTTCAGGCCTCCTCTGGACTCTCTCCATCAGCTCCGTGTCCTCCTGGTGTTAGACCCTAGGGCTGGAGGCAGCTCTATAGGTGGGGCAAAGGGGCAGGATCCCTTCCCTCAAGCTACTGGCTATGTCATATTTGGACAGGATCTGGAAAAGACAAGAACTGTTTTCTTCATATTTGGGGAGGAAAATGAGGAAGGATGACTTCCCAAGAACTAGTTTAATACCATTTTCCCAGGAAAATAATGTAGATTTTTTTCTCTGCCAAGGCTGTTTCTGAAGCTATTTTGGAATAGGAATCACTTTCCTGAAAATCAAATTTTGATGTCAAATCACCCCAAATTATTTACATTGTTTCCTGTGCACTGCAGGAAACAATCTTGCATTGTCCGAAGGCCAAACCGAACTGCTACCCATCCACACCTGCTGATTTTCATGCAGTGCCAGCAGCAGACAAGATAAAGACATTTTTAGTGTTGTTAGAACATCCCAACAGTTATAATTTAGGCACTTACTTGTTGCCATGGAGTCAGGCCCTGCTCTTGTAAGGACTTGCCCACGTGTTAGGCTTGTGTGCAAGAAGCAGCCCTACTGCAACAGGGTTTGAGAGGGTAATATAATTTAATATTTAGAATATAAATCAACAATCCAGGTTTGGGATTTTTTATATTCTCATGACATGGAGAAACAGTGAATGCTCCATTTCCTAACACGAATCCTGCACTGACTAAACATTTCATGTAGCTCCAGAGCTGCTGTGCTTGCTCTGCAGCCAAGCCTCTAACTCCATTCTCAGGTTCATGGAGGGTCTTGCCATTCTGTAGTCCAGGAAATGGCTGCAAACTCCTCTGTAGTGGAGGCATGGCTCTGACAATGGCAATGTTTCCCAACAACATGCCCCCAGGGTATTATTGCTGAAGAGTGTTGTTAACTCAAATTTGGAGACACCTAAGCGACACCTGAGATACTTGGGCTTGGATGGGTGCTTTGAGGAGTACTGTTTCCAGCTCTGCAGTCCAACATCAGAAGACACGAGGCTGCTGGAAAGAGTCCAGAGGAGGGCAGAAAGATACTTTGAGGGCTGGAGCTCCTCTGCTCTGGATGATGCCTTAGGTCTTAACTTTTATATTTTTCAAATCCTGCACTGCTAGTGTAATTCTGAAGTTTCCTGTAGGTTGCTAAGTGCTGTTCTCTTATGCTAAGATAAACATAACAAAGCCTCTCTAGCTTGCTCTCCAAGGACACCCAGACTGTTCTAGAAGAACTGTAAACCATGATCTTGAGTGGGAAGGGGGGCGGAGCAAGCTTGAGAAAATTACATCATTGTCTGGGTTCTGATTAGTGAATTTATGCTGCTATAAAAGCATGAAGAACTCGTGACCTGTTGTCCATTTTTGGATCCACTGAGGCAGGACCCTTTGGAGCCCAGAGTGTACCTCTGAAGGCCTTTCAAATACATACCTCCTTTATTCCTTTATTCCTGTCTAGTCTCTGTTTCTAGATAGCCATTTAAGGCATCATGGAGACAGGCTGGAAGAGGTGGGGGTGTTCAGCCTGGAAAAGAGAAGGTTCTGAGGAGAATGGAGACCCCCTTCAAGTGCTTAACAGGGCTCCAAGAGAGCTGGAGAAGGACTTTGGACATGGGACTGGTGTCCCAGAACAAGGGGGAATAATTTTCAACTTAAAGATGGTCAATTTAGACTAGATATAAGGAAGAAGACTAGAATATTAAATTAGATATAATGAAGAAGTTTTTCACAATGAGGGTGGTAATCATCTCGCACAGGTTGCCCCAAGAAGCTGTGGCTGCCCCAGGCCTGGAAGTGTTCAAGGCCCGGTTAGACATGACTTGGAGCAACCTGGTCTAGTGGAAGGGGTCCCTGCCCATGGCAAGGAACATGCAACAAGATGAATTTTAAAGTTCCCTTCCAACCTACACTATTCTATGATTTCCAGCAAGACTTGCTGTTCAAAACCTGCATATGAACCGTTGTGGTTCCCTATCATGGTTTCACTTGGTGGCTTCTCAGCATCCATTGAATTCCAATGGCAAAGCAGACCTCTCCAGCCTGTATCACTGCCCAAAGGGACGCCACAGAGGGCTGATGCTCCAAGGGGAGGGTGGGACTGGCAAACAAAACACTTTCATGCAGTACAAAGTCACCTTGTGCATGAGGAGTGAACAAGCAGAGCCTGCTCAGAAGGTCCTTGGTTTTACTCATGAAATGCTCTGGCAGGGAAGAAAGAGCCAGCCACAACAGGTCAGCAGGTTTGCTTTAGAAGACGGCACTGTATGGAATAAATGAAGCTGCTTGAGGTTAGCTGTCAGGTCCCTTTTTATGTTTGTTTTGATACTCAGTGGTAAAACACAGTCCTTGTGGGGTCCTACTTTCCTGCTGGAACAAGCTGTCAGCTGGAGATGAGGCAGGGGAGAAGTAGCTGCAATCCTATATTTGTTTGCTTTTAAAAGCCACTTAAAATTAGTTCAGTGAATATAGTCCTGCACATATTGCTCCAAAAATTAATAAAATCAGGCTATGTGCAAGGAAACTTGATAATTCAATCCAGCTCCCTTCACAGCATGCCACACCTCCATCTCATTTACATAGGGGGCAATCATCTCTCCCTGAGTGTCTCTGGTTTTGCACCACTGGATGGAGAAAAAAAACCTGGACCAATGATGTCTCAGAGTTCAACATTATAAAGCATGTTGTTTTCACACTTGTGATTTCAGTAGCATGTGAAAATGATTGATGCAGAAGACAAGGCCACAAAGCTCTACCATGGAGCAGCGACCAGGGAGAACCTCAAGTGTGCCCAGTACTTTATCCAGGTACTGTCCAATATCATGATGCTGGGGAAGGGTCTAGAGCACAAGTATGATGATAAGCAGCTGAGGAAGGTGAGGGGTTCAGACTGGACAAAAGAAGGCTCAGGGGGCACCTTCTGCTCTCTATAACTCCCTGAAAGAAGCTTATGGCGAGGTAGCAGTTGGTCTCTTCAATAGCAAGTGACAGAACAAAAAGAAATGTCCTCAAGTTGCTCCAGGGAATGTTGAAATTAGATATTAGGGAAAATTTCTTCCCCCAGAACAGACTTCTCAAGGCAGTGGTATAGTCCCCATCCCTGGAGGGGTTTAAAGGCCATGTACATGTAGCACTTGGGGACACAGGTTAGTGGTGGACCTGGTAGCGCTGGAAGAATTGTTGGACTCAAGGGTCCTATAGGTATTTTTCAGCCTAAATGATTCTCTGATTTGGTGAAGCCAAAGGAGAATTTTATCGCTCTTGGAAGCAACCTGTCCCTGCTGGAATGATGCAGAGAAGACAGAGATGGAGTCTCCTTGGACATGCCCAGAGATGGGATGAAAGTTATTGGCCCAAAATGTAACACGGGAAATTGCAATTAGCTATCTCAGACTTCCGAGGAATTAAGTTTTCTGAAGTACTCCTGAGGTATCTCATTTTTGAGGTATCCCATTTATTTCTAATGAGCATTTGACACTGCATTTTATCCAAGCACCCAGTGAGGGTAAGAAGAGTGTTGGAGGTTGGCAGTCTGTGTTCACTGACAAAGAGGAGCATCCAACCTAAATGAGGGACCTACTTTTGGCTAGTAGCTGCACTAGGATTTCTCCTGAACCCATGGAAAAAAGATAGACCTCTACAGTGAAGCTTGAATCACTTACTGGAAATTTCACCAGTGTCCAGCGGGATCCTAGGGAAGCCGCAGTCCAAACCAAGCAAGTCTCATGACCTTTAGAAAGTCTAGGGTTCTTGTGCTGAGACTGCTAAATAAGCAGGTCAGATTGACCCCAAGTCTCTTACAAACTGATCTGACTTTGTATGATTGAAAGTCATTTATCAGTGTAATGTCTTGGCCTTCATAGAAGCTGCTGGGAACAAAAGACAAAAATATCAGCTTCTGAAAACATGTGATTTGAATGTGGACCAAGAGCATTTTATAGATGTCTCTTGGGTTGACACAAATCTGACTTTGCCCTTCAGAGCTTACCAGAGCTTAAAGACATCTTCTTCCATGGGGAAACTCCAGTTCTCCATCCAACAGAGAAACATTTTCAGAGGTGAAAAGGCACTTCCTATGCCTGGAAACTGCATGAGTTTGGGTGCATACTCAGTTTTTACCAGCCAGTTTGGTACAACTACAATGGCAAAAAACAGCCTTGGACAGCTCCCCCTTCATGACTTTCATGGCCAACTGCTTTTAACCTGTGCGGTGTCTGTTTTACTTGTTATCTATTGTCTCACTGCTAATCTGTCATTCAACTGCTTTGTGTATAATCTTTTATTCTGTAACATGCTGAGGTAGTTATCTCATTCCCAAGATACTGCTCTTCCTGTTTTGTTTGGTTTTTTTTAAATGATGATCTACCACTTTTATAAACGATCTGCTGGATTTTCAGACATTCAGCAGCCTACCTAAAGCTGCGTCTTCCAGAGTACTGTTGGTCATCACACAGCCAGATATGCATGCACTGTTGATCTGATACATCCAGGATGAGTTAGGCTAATGCTCAGTGGTGTAAATATTTCTTATATGAAGGTCCTGGACAAGTAGATGCTGTTTTGGGAAGTTCTGGCTGCCCCATTACAGTGTAAGAGTTGAAGAATAAGAGAATAATTTCCCATTGTCTCATGGGACCATGCTCCCTGCTTGACCCCTTGTGCTGGTTTGAAGGTAAGCCAGGAGGAGGAATCCCCACACAAATACTTTTGAGAGATTTCAAGTCAGAGCTACAATTTAATAGGAAAATTACAATAAAGCAAATAGTACAGAAACACTAGTTTAAACCAACAAAGTCAGAATACAACCTGACACCCTGTTGGTCAGGATGGTGGTAGCAGTCTGATTAAATGGTGGCTGCAGTGCTGTTGGAGGATGGATATAGTCTTGTTGAAGTAGTCATCCTGTGGAAAGGTCTGATCCTTCTCTGGAGAACCAGTGGTGGCTGTCAAGAGCTCTTTTCCTCTGGGTACCCAGTGGTGGTATCACGGTGTCCCAAGCCCCATATTATATACAGCTGAGACTGTTTGGTACTTCCCCCAGGGTGAGGCATCTCACAATGGGGTGATGGAATTCTGTGAGTCATTCTGGGGAGTCCTTGATGTTCCATCATCAGAGATGGGCCCCTCAGAGCGTCTGCTGCTTCCCCGAGGGAGTTATCACAGTTGAGTCGGGGTGAAGATAAAGCTCATCAGAAGGTAATGTAGATGGCAGTAGAATACATATTTTTGTTACACCTTACATTGTAACACAAGACAACCCCACGCTCCAATGTTTGGGTCTCCAAACCTTTGACTCCATGATGACCAACAGAGACCCTTGAAGCAGCCAGCCAAGACAGCAGCCTGGCTGACAGAGGACATGTGGAGGTTAACCATATGCTGTCAAGGAGTGCAGGTCTGATTAATGTCAGAGTCCAAGTTCTGAAGAGTGAGGAAAATATGTCCATACCACTCTGTGTAAATCATACTTAATTTTTCATCAGTAGAGAGAGGCTATGGGGAGGAGGACTGGGAAATGCAGAGGTTAAGTGACTTACCCCATACTGAAGAGCATTGCAGGATAGAAATTTCCAAACCTGCAGACCAATCACTTGGTCACTGGGGTCTCAATTTAATTAGCTAGTGTGGTTTTTTTTAAGAATGACAGTGCATTACATTTCCTTGTAATTCATGGGCACCACCCCACTGTGTGTGGACAGTGATCAAAGATATGGCTCCTGCTCACAGCTGTGCTGCAAAAAAACGTTTCTTTTCATGCCTTAAATTTGAGAACATCAACAGTATCTAAAACATTCAGCAAATTATTTCTTTTCTACTTAAAAGCAGACTCGCTTCAAATAATTTCCTCCTTCTTTGGTACAGGTTTCCACAGTCTGAAAGCTCCATGCAGAGACCAAAGAAATAAATCAGATCCCAAGCATTCAGCCCCATTACTCATTTTGCAGATCCATGTTTTGCAAGGAATCATTTTCACATGCAAACAGCAGCCTGCTCACAAAAGTTGCCAAAATAAAAGTAATTTCTGAAATCATTACCCACCAAATACCTGTATAAGCTCGGAGTTATTAAACCTGGGTTATGATAATAGTGTGAGTGCACATGATGCCCTGTGTAGTGTCTTGATGGGCTCTGCTGCCAGAGTGTCAGATCTGGGGGTAATTGCTTTCCAGACTTGTCCAATCACCATTCTCTTCACTCCTGTCCTGAAAACACAGCTAGGTTGTTTTTCCTGCTTTAAGGGATTGTGAACATATTCAGTAAAGGGATGCTCGGAAGAAAATCAGGTTCATTACTAACAGAAACTCTCAGTGAACTCGTATAGTACTTGGGCAATGTTAACTCCAGGAAAGAGACCAGATTGATTGGTAGATTAACTTTTTTTATGATGAGCAACACATCTGATGGTTCCCTCCAGCATCACTCTCTTCAAGTTTCCCTTTTCTGTCCTCTCCTGCTTTCTGTGACTCTTAGTAGATACCCAGCAGTGATGGCACTGAGAGGCAGAGGGAAGGTCAGCATTTGAGTGGCTTTGCAAGATGGTAATTTTTGCAGTCAGGCAGTGCTCGTTAGCCCTGCAAGGGGGCAATCTGCCTATGTCCTGAGGAGGACCTCAGCTGCCACTGTCCAGAATCGCTTTGGCCCGGCAGATTGAACCTCGGGATTAAAGGGTGGGCTCAGATCTGCGCGCCCTGTGTCTCACCTAAAAAATCCAGTGCGCAGGCTGGAAGGTCTGAAAGGAAAAAGAGACCTTCCCCGGATCTTCGTACGCGAAGGCTGGCCAGCAAAAATTTTTGCAGTGTTCCCAAAATATGTTCCCAGAAGACAGGATCTGTGGAGGAAAACCCCCAACTGAAGGGTAAGCTAGATGGTTTGGGTCTGATGAGAGTAAGTAGGGATGGAGGGAAGTGACAGCCCTGGGGCATCATGTCCTTGCTTTCCAGACACCCAGCAGCCACTTGATGCTCACTCAGACGGGTGGGAGCCAGGCAGAAGGGCCCTCTTCAGGCTCTCCCTTCTCCAAAGTGTCCTTGCTCCGCTATTAGCACATTTAGGGTGAGCAGAAAACAGATACCCTGATAGACCAAAAGGTCCATCCTACCCCCAAATTCATGTAATTATCCGAGGATGTGCCTCCACACTGACGTCAGCTGGAGAGCTGCAGAGCAATAGTCATGGATTTGGTGAGGGCATGGGCCGGTCTGTGGGATAGCACACTGCACAGCCTCCCATACCCTGGAGAAAGTGAGTTAGCTTTGCTCTTTCTCATTAAGGGGCATGACTTCACCTCCTATTACCTCACACTTCCCACAGGTTAAGGGCATGGATGTGGGCAGTATGATACCCTGCAGTTTCACACCCTTGTCTCTGTGACTTACTCCTGTGTCCACACCATTTCTGTATTCATAGTACCAAACAGAAGCTGGTTAAACCACTGCTGTGTCCATACACATGCACACACATACAAAAAGGGTTATAGGTTTGGCAGAAAAGATCCAACACAGTACATTGCACAACCTCTAAGAAAGGCATATAAACTACTCTGGATATATCACAGAGAAAGGAAAAGTATTTGTGTTTCAAAATACAAGTGCTGTGTTTCAGTGCTGTCCAAACTGATGCTTTGGATAAGAAGCATGGCATTAGTGGGGTTTTTGCTGGTGAGGTGTCTTTATCCAGATATAAGTCCCAGATATTAGCACAAAGAATTACAAGGGAGAAAAAATGATGCTAATCCTGTGTATCAGCGGGGTCTAACCTGCCAAGCATAAATACCCATGTAATCACTTTGCAGTTACCAGGTAACCACAAAAAAGCACACATAGAAAATGTGATTACAGGGGCTCCATAAACTCATCTTAAATTATCACCTATAGTCAGGCACATATTATTAGATACTAGATTCTCTTTTAGATAAGAATCTCATGTTCCTCGTTTAGAATTTGAAATAACTATCTCCCTATTGCCAAGTGACGAAATCTAAATGGAGTCACATAAATTCTACTTCACAACTCAGTTAAAGAAATGTGATTACAGTTCTGGAAGCAGATGCTGATATTACTGGGAAATGGATGATGGCAGAAGCCTATAGGAAGCAGTTGATGCTTTCCAGGGATCATTTCTGAAGGAACACATAGGAACAGTTTCCATTGTCATGTGCTTCAGAGTGTGTGATGCAGAGAAGAGGTGAGAAACTAGGTTCCTATTTTTAAGTGCTTTGGAGGTTTTCAGAGGGAGTCAGGTTCCATTGTTGAGTTTTAAATATTGTCTAAGCTCACTGGAAACAATATACATTTTTACCACTTTTCCCTTTGAGTCCTCTTGTGAGGAGGTTCATGCTCTTGGCTTGTCCAACAACTGCCTTTGCTTCCATGTTGGAGGGGGTGGAACAAGTTGACATAAGGTGGAGATGTCATTTTACACACTTATCCCAACAAAAGCCAAAAGAAATGTAGAGATGTCCTAGAAGTGCTCTGAATACAACAGGCAGGAGAGCAGGTGTTGCATGAACCTGGGTAATTTTAGGAAGTCAATCGGTTAGATGTACCATGAAAATGTCCTTAGTGAAGGGTCCCTTTCGCCCAGCAGGATACCACTGGGTTGATTAGAGGTGCAGCATCCCTGGGGTAGCTCAGTGTCCTTGGCATAGCTGATGATGAGCGAAAGTATCAGTGAGCCCTGATGCATGCATACGCCAATTTTCTCCAGAAACAATCCGGTCTCCTTACCAAGCTGGATGGGTCTGGGAAAAAAGATGTTCTTCTCCAAACCCCAGACAGAAGGTGTTAAAGTCACAGGCAATAGCTGTAAGGGGGTGGGAGGGATCAGGGACTCACATGACAGTAGAAGCAAAAATATATCCTCCTGTATGCACCCAGGAACCCAAATAATTATTTCTCCAGGGAATACATATTGTGGCAGAAGCGATCATGAAATAAATTCAGAAACACAGGGATGTATTTGCAAACACTCTTAGTCCAGAAAAACTGAAATCAGGGACAGACACTGATCCTCAGTTCCTAGTAGTGATCAAGGGAGTGTTGAGTGATGGCTCTGTTCCGACTGCCTACCCATTTTCTGCCCTTGGTTTTGTGGCTCCATCCCAAATTGCTTGCTCCTAAAGGGAGAAGGCAGACAGAAAACAGGATTTCTCTCTAAGGCATTTATCATTCTTAGAGCTGTGATAAATCATTCTTAGAGTCCCTGCCAGTGCCTAAAGGGGCTCCAAGAGAGCTGGAGAGGGACTCTGGACAAGGGCCTGGAGGGACAGAACAAGGGCCAGTTGCTTCCCACTGACAGAGGACAGGGTTACATGGGATATTAGGCAGAAATTCTTGGTTGTGAGGGTGCTGAGGCCATGACACAGGTTGCCCAGAGAAGCTGTGGCTGCCCCATCCCTGGAAGTGTTCAAGGGCAGATTAGACGAGGTTTGGAGCAACCTGGTCTAGTGGAAGGTGTCCCTGCTGGTAGTAGGGGGTGGAATGAGATGATCTTTAAGGCCTCTTCCAAATCAAATCTATTCTGGGAATTGATGATTCTATGATCCATGTGTAGGGTGAAAATTAGTAGTGACTGAGAACTTACTTTTCTGCTTTGAAGGGATGGCCTTTTATTTTGTTAGTTTCTACTTCCTGAAATCTGAACGTGCAAACATACACAAAAATGAACCACAAAAAAAAAAATCTATCCCCTCAAAAAAGACTGAGTTCAAGAGAACCACTCAATTTAATTTGAAATCCAGCTTCTAAGAGTCCTTATTGTACATTTTTGTGTGTGAATAGAGTGCTTGCCCCATGAAAAATGATGCAAAAAAAGGCTAAAATGTTCCTTTCCATGAAGGTGCAGACACACAGAGATCCTGGATGTTGTCTGAATGTGCCTGCTTAGTTTTAACTTGGGATTGTGCTGAAGTCAGGACTCTGAAATTAGTTTTCATTTCAGTGAAAACAACACTTCCTTTGGTTGGGAAAATAAAAGTTTTGATTAAGACTTTATGATTAGTCAATTTATGATGCTGGGACCAAATTATAAATGCAATTTGTGTATCAGAAATCTCCTTGAAATTTCAATTATATGTGATATATGTGTTTTATTTTCCTAACTGAGTTTGGTTTTGGGCCAAATTCTTCCATTTGTATTCATACTTTAGTAATTGGAGTCTTTCTTATTTCATACTTCAGACCTGATCCCTTTCTTTCAAACTAACGCAGATTTCCCTGAGGGAAAAAAAGAGGACAAAACTCATTTTAAGAGTAGTAATTCTTTTTCCATAGCTCTCCATCTGGTACGTGATCTGTGATCATACCTCCATGTCATTATGCTTGTAATGTTGATTGGAAAAATCAATCTTTAACTTTAAGACTTTACACAGGAAATATTAAAGTAAATTAGGACCCTATACATCCATTTTCAAAGTTCCTTTCAACCTCAGAGTACCTACTTCTTTCATTAAAAGAATCAAGTTTTTTTTTCCCCAAGCCCTTCCATTTTTGTATAATTGACAAGATTTCCTAGAAATGCAGTTTGCCCAGCCACCTTCCTTATTCTCTCTAGCCCATTTTAGTAGCTAAGTGGTTGTTGATATTCCCTTTCATTACTGGTACTAAGACTTCATGAAGCTTATGTAGAATTTGTATATGAATGTCAGCTCATTTTTAAAATATGTAATAGGAAAAGATCAGCCAATTTCTGGCCACCTACATTTCAGAAGGTATTGGCTGGTATAAAGTAGTGTGTGTGTATATATATATATATACAATCATTTTAAGAAACCACACATTTTCTGGGCCAGAATCCAAGGGCGTATAAAGTAGTTTAGTCAGTTATGACTGGATGGAGAGCTAGAACCATTCTCGGAGGGTTTGGGTGCATGTGAATTTCTTTCCAAAACTGATGCAAGTGGGGGTCATTAATTTTACTTTTATTACTTTTATTTTGGTGGATTAAATGTTGCTCTTCTGGATACTCTCAGGGAGCAATATGAAGCCACATCCAGTGAAGACAGGACCCTCCAGCCCCTGTCAATTCCTTCTAGCACTGAGGCTGAACACACCCCATTCATGCTGCTTCTGGGTTAGGACAGAAATACTGAGACAAACATAAATTTAAAAGAATGTAATATTGCAGTGACAGTTTTGGTTCTTAGGACAGACATCCTGGTGGGATGAAGCCCAGAGACAGACCAGGCAGTGAAAGGAGAAAATGCAAAGGACCTTCCAGCCTCTGGTGCTCCCTCCAGGTCTGACCTTGTGCTGCTCAAGTCTGTTCAACCTTTGCCACTCAGAGCTAGAGAAACAAGGAGGAATTTATGCAATGCTGACTTTTTTCCCTTTGTTTTTGCACTTTTAAAAGGGGGACAATGCTACTTGCTGTTGCAATTCATGGCCAGATTTGGCCTCTTGCAGCATAAGATTGACTCCAGATCAGAAGGCAAATATCTTCTTTATTTCATGCATATATGTATATTTCATGCAAAAGCAAACAAGCAGACATGGTCTCTCTGACCTGCTGCTCCTCAGCAGCTCAGGACAAGAGGCAGAGAGAAACTGCGCAAGGTACAGCTACGACTGGATAGTTACAGAGCAAAACCGTTAGGATAACAAAGGCAACAAATACCATTGAGATAAATTTTCTCAAAACAGCCCAGAGGTTTACATAGCTTTCTTGAGATTTCTCATCTTCTAGCTGTGGGAAACGATTCTCTTTCCACACCTAGAGAAAACCTTTCTCATGGTAACAGAAGCTGAGAACTTTTCTCTGACCAAGCTGTCAGCGTCCACAACTTGCAAATCCAGTCAGGCAGTTAAATCTGTTTGCAACAGAGCTGGTGAAATGTGCTAGTAAGGAGTAAGATATTCTTGTTCTTCACTGTGGATACTTGATTCCTTTGATATAACTAGAGTTGATGTGTCCTTGAGGCTTCCCCGCGGAACCAACACATCTTCATTCTCTCAAGAAAAAGTTGTGTTTAAAACACAGCTAAGTGGTATAAGGCTATCTTTAATGATGCCAATAGGAATTTGCATAACGTTAAAATAAAGTTTAAAAGTAATCAGATCTCTCTTTTAAAAATTGTGAGACCACATCCACCAGCTGAAGACCCAGCTCCTTCTCACAACAGAGCAGACACCTAATAAATAGATGGAAACAAAACCACATGCTGCCATGAAATGGGACTGAACATCAAAACCTATGAGGGAGAGCCAGATTCAGTGATACCTTTAGGTGCTAATGTGGTTCTGTTATTTTCAGTGTCTGAGGGACCACCACAACTCTCAGAGCCCCATGATGCGGAGCCTAATGGTTTGGGGGATGCGGCACCTGGTGTAGGAGCAGCACAAGCCCCCCTGCATACGACATTGATTCAGCATACCCTGGACCAGGGCTGGGATCCTGGGAGGTGCAACCCAGGACACCCAGCTTTGCAAATGTAGCTAGTGTTCTTTCCCTGAGAACTCTTCACACAGCCAACATCAGATGCTTATTTTTAGTTATGGGATCTCTCTCTCAGGTTTCTTCTATCATTTATTTCCAAGATCCATGGGAAGGGAAGGGAAGGGAAGGGAAGGGAAGGGAAGGGAAGG
>VZRF01006719.1:233825-262237 GCA_013396875.1 Vireo altiloquus
GTCTTGGTTTGAAAGATACGTGCCTGCCAAGGAAGTTGGGAGCCTCCCTTGGAATGGAAAATATGACCCCCTTCCCTCCAAATTACTATAACCTCGAAATTACGGGGCTCTCAGGCAAAGATATGGGAAAAGGAATAACAGTTCTTTACTAGAATATGTATATATGTATAACAAGGCAAACAAACAGTAACAACAGCAGCAACAACAAACAGAACCAGAACCCAGTGCCAGCCTCTCTCGGCCGCAGGCACTTTCCCCTTGGGTGCAGTGACGCTCACAGCCGGCAGGGGGCGCTGTGATGGTTCTCCCGGGCTGCAGGGGGCGCTGTGGCGCGAGCGCAGGTGCGTCTCCACACGGTTAATGGCGCCTCAGGTGGTGGGAGAGAGAGAAGGGGCTTCCTTTGCAAACTCACGGCGAGGGGCACCTGGTCCCGATGCCACTCTTGATGGCAAAATGAACTGTAGCAGGAACAGCTGAGTAGTGGGCTGGAACAACAGAGGCAAGCACACCCGGGATGGTAAACAAAGTGTAGCAAAATCTCTGGAGCTGTGCCAGGAGCCGCGGGGTCAAGCGGACAGGGGGTGTCAGGGAAAGTGTAGCAAAAAACCTGAAGCAGTGGCAGAAAACAGTGGGGCTAAGCAGTGGCAGCCGGGCTCCAAAAAGCAGCCAGGAGACTCTCCGGAGAGCGCCGGGGGTTGGGGTCCCGGATTTCGCCTGAGGCACCCGAATAGATGGTGAGAGTCCTTCCCGGTGAGGGTCCTTCCCAGTGAGGTCAGGTATTGAAAAGGTCCCAGTTCAACAGCCGCTCTTACAAGCAAAGGCTCACCCACAGTAAAGAGAGAGCAGTGCAGGGCAGAACTCCGTGGTGGCAGCAAATTCTTCCTGCAGCAGCAGCACCACTGTCTCATCTCCAGTCCCGAGGGGGAGAGAAAGTGAGGAGCTGAACCCAGCCCCTCACCCCCCAGCCAAAATCTCATGGTATCTCTGCCCTTTCCAAGAGAAAGCTCCCCAGATAAGAGACTGCAGCCAGCTGCACCTCTTCCCCCCATCTTGGCCACTTCTTTTGTCTCTCCTCATTACCATTTTTTAGTCAACAAATGGGAGAAAATTCCCTGAGAGAAAGAAAAGAAAATTCCTAACCCCCAACAGAAGAGAAAGGAATGGGAAAGGAAAAGAAAAAGGAAAGAAGAAAGAAAAAAACTGAAAAAGAAAAGAGTGATTATGTTACAACACAGCACACTAGAAAGTTTACTAATGACCTGCCTACAACCAAATGGCTGAACTGCCCACAGAACCAGAATTTACAGTGTGACTCGAGCCTGGTCTAGGATGTTCAGATGCAGCTCAAAATTTTCCCAGTGCTCCAGCCTATTGAGAGAAAAACTGTAGGTATAGGCAATTACAAAGGCATCTGACAGCTGCAAACAAGCCTGATCCAAGCTTTTCCAGGGTTCTGTGATATCTGGATCACAAGTTTGCAAGTGACAATTGACATGTCTTTTATCACATCCTACTTTTGCAGGTGGGAATCATTTGTGTACTCCGTTAGTCAAATGCATCCAGAGTTATAATCTCACAGGCACAGTGCTCCCAGGAACAGAGTCGATATCCTGAACAACGGGAAATCACTGTTGGGGGAGAGAAAACACATTATGAAATCATCTAGGAGTAGGTTTTATGTGGAGACCAACCACAGGCTGTGTAGAACCCAATTGAAAGAGGAAGAGAAAGAAGGAATAAAGCCAACAACATTTTTCTTTGGAGCATGACCTACTAATTTAACATCTTTTTACCCCTAGATATGGACAGCTGTATCCTTACTTAGCCTTTTGGGATCATAGATTCATACAAAGGGTTGGGTTGGAAGAGACTTTTAAAACCATCTAGACCAAACTCCATGGCAATAGGCAAGTCCATCTTTCACTAGATCAGGCTGTTTAGAGCTCTGTCCAACCTGTCCTTGAATTTTTCCAGGGATGGAGCATCTACCACCTCCCTGGGCAATCTCTGCAGGGTTTCACCATCCTCATTGTAAGAAATTCTTCTGTGCAAAGGACTCCCTGCAGATCAACCCTTTAGACAGTGGGATACATGGAGCTGGAGCAGACTCAGCAGATCTGACCATCAGATGATTTAAACCAACCATAATTTCACCCTGTGGTTCATGTATTAAACTCCTAACAGTACACTTTTGGTGATTACAGTTCTCTTAGGGAGAAAAGAGAAAAACCTGTGAGACAGGTGAGTTTTTCTTCTTGTGGGGTAATATTTGGGGACTCCATTTAACCTTAATCTGCCCTTCGCTTAATGTCTTGAATTCCTTCTCCACATACAGGCTGCTGCTTCATTCTGATTTCTTTAGGCTCCCAGCAAAAGCGCAAGGGTTTAAGGATGACATCAAAGGATGGAGGGGTTTAATGCCACAGCTTCCATGGAAACTTCTCATGAGCTCACCCAATCACCTGCATTAATTCCAGCTCACAACTTCATCTAGAGAGGATACAGAACAGAGAAAATACCACTTTTCTCCTACATCTCAAAAAGAGAATGGTCAGTCCTGAGCATTAGGGGAGAAGGGAGATCTACTTCAGATCACCTGGAGATGATGTCTGCAGAGAACTAGGGTGCAGAGAGAGAGATTGTCTTGGCAGCAAAATAAAATTCTAACGAGGTAAATCACCTTCTTCCATTTCTTTTAAAACAGAGCATAAGAAAAATATAATCCCCATTTCTCATCTGGACACCAGCAGAAGAGTGATGGGTGGCAGCTCTTTCAGCACAGGCCAAAGCAACAGGCTGCTAGAGACCTCTCTGATCCTTCCCAGAATAAGTCACATTCCATGAAGTGGGTACCCCCAGTCTGTCCTCTGCCTGGATCCTGATTGTTGTACACAGCCTGGCTGAGTGCATAGTAGGAATCAGAGTGACAGTGGCACATCTCAACCTCACTGTGCTTTTGTCAGAGAAGCGTAGAGAGAGTCTGGTCAGGGGAGTAGAAGAAAAAGGAGTGATACCACTCCAGCTGTTTGCTGACCAGGTGTAGGCTCACCCCTCAAATTCCCAGCACTATATTCCCCATCAGAAAATCTTTAAAGACTGCAGGGTCTCAGAAGATCAACAGCAGGATAAGAAAGAGTAAATATATATACTGTAGCTGGCAGGTGAGAGGGAAAGAAAAAAATGGCAGTCATGGAGAAGAAGCAGTATCCCAATAAAACCAATGTTAAAGTGAGGTGAAGATTTTTGCATTTCAGGAGCTGCAGCTCTTGTATGTTGTATTGTCCCAATATTATGACAGCTTGAAAGCAAACAAGATGAAACATAGCAGTTTGCTTGCACTTTTAAGAGGATAAACTCAAGAGTCAATAATACATCTGGGACTTTTCAGGATGTTGCCCAGTTATTACTCCAACAAGGCCAAAATTGAAGTCCTGGGTCCCAAGTGTCATAGAAATTCCAGCTGTCCTCAATTTTGTTCAAGACAAATTGTGGTGCATACTGCAAGGGAAGTTTCACTTATAACCTTGTAGGCACATCTCTACCAGGTTCCACTGACCTTGTCTGAGTGAGAAAAGTGTGGGAACAAAAAGGTAAAGAATAAAGAAACCCTCCCCAAATCTAAAAACCACCAATTAATGACGAGGCTAAACTTCTGAACATGGGATTTTTCTGGCATTGCTCCCCAAGATAGCAAGAATCAACTTTGCTGAAGTTGACATAGAATCATAGAATCATTTATGTTGAAAAAGACCTCTAAGATTGTCAAATCCAGCTATTAACCCTGCACCACCAAGGACACTACTAAAATATATCCCCAAGTGCCACATCTCCACAGCTTTTGAACACTTCCAGGGATATAGGGACTCCACCCCTGTCCTAGGCAGCCTGTGCCAGGGCTTGGCAGTATTTGGTATGTGCTTTGGGTTGGACACTTCCAGCCTGGTGAAAACACCTCTTGATATATGAGTGGAGCTAGAGGGGATGACACCACTTGCTATCACTTTCCTGCTCTCTCCCATGTCTGACATGCCAAGAGGAATCTTTACACAGTTGGACTGTCTGTGCTGTTTTGCACACCTCCTAAGACTGTGTCTTGGCTAAGTGCCACCGCTTGGCTTCCCCATCTTGCAGCACCAGGCTCAGAGCCAGCCATTTGGACATCAGTGGGGTCCCTTATACGTGACCAAAGACACTGAAACCTGTAGATCTGAAGAAGAGTTGATATGGCACCTTCTTCGGCAGTTTTCAGAGTCCTTCCATTAAATGCATTTTCTGTTGCACTACCATTGCACTGCCAGAGACACAAACTGTAGGAGGCCTGATTTCCTGTCTGAATCAGCCATTGTTTGGGCTGAGGACTGAATGAAAGCCTCAAGAAATGTGATTTCTGGAAGAATTGTAAATCCAGTAAAGTCTGCATCACATAATGTTTATTCATCATCCTGCTCTGCAGGGAGCTGGGCACAGCCAGCAGCTCAGATGAGTGGGGAGAACCATTTCATCATCTCCCTGTGCCTCACGCTTTCCTGAAGGTACAGAAGGAAACACAAACTCCCTAAAAATTCAGTTTTCTCTTCCAGGATAACCTTCATTGCTTCTCCATTTTTTCTTAAAAAATTTCTGATATCTGATGTCTTGTCAGACCCTCTTTTCCAGATGACAGGTGGCTTTATGAGGTTCTCAGTTTTGTTGCCTCTCAGATTTCAGAGGAACTTATGAGTGAAGGAACCAAGGGCAGCCAGGAGCCACAGGAACCAGAAGACAAGGAAAATTGCTTTCAAATTTAGTCTTGTTCTGCTTTGCTCTGTTCTCCTTAGCAAAACAGGTTGGACATCTCTTCCAGAGATTTCAGCTTCTTCTGTCTACCATGCAGGACAACTCAAGATCAGAACTCAAAGCTGCCCCAGAAGTTTGGACCATGTGCTGCTACTAAATTAGTGAGGAAGGAGAAGGTTTCTTGGCATCACATTTAAAAGGACCTGTTTCTTTGTTCTCTATTGGAGATGGTAAACCACAGCTCCCATCACTTTGCTGAATGACACATCAAGAAGTAGTTCCTTTATTTAGCCCTGGGAGTTTATTTTCAGGCTCAGCCTATGTGGTTTTCAGCCAATCTAGCTGAAAACATGTCAAGGATTTTGACATGATGCAAAAAAACACGAGATGACCAAGGAGGCAATAACCTAACAATAAAGAGTAAGTGATTACAAACTTCAGTTCTCTGTGAGAGGAGGAACAAAAAAGGGCTTAAATTGCCATCAAGGCTTGCAAGTGATTTTCCTTCTCCCAGACACTGCAATTTATTTTTGGGAAAGGAGTATCATGTGTGGTCACAGCTGGGGGATGCTTGTGGTTACTTCAGGCACATCAGTTGTCAGAGCTGCACCATCAGCTCCCACAGCTTCATCCAAACTACAAAAGAGGAGACAACTCAGGACAGGCAGATGTCCCTGTGGGAATTCTCTGGTATTTTTTGTACTAGGGTCTTACCCTGTGCATAACCAAAGTCCTGCTTCCTTTGCCAGACTGACAGCAGTCAAAATTACGTGGTGGTTCTGGGTAGAAGGAACCGTAAACATCACTATTGCAAGGGAAAAGCAGTTTTCAGAGGCTACATATTGTAGCCTTTTATTGAAAACATGCATTAAAAATTATATTAAATTTTAAAATTTATTTTATTTTAAAAAATGTTAAGAAAATTTTAAGAATGGTTTCTGGCTAATCTGAGGACTAAAAGAATCCTCTTTGTGGGACAAAAGGAGTACTGCATGAGAAATTCAACATCTCTGGCCAAATTTGCAGAATTTGCTTCTATTTTGTAGTACCCTAATTTTAGAAAGTACTCAACTTGACACAAACCATAGGGACATGATGGGTGAGTTGAGCTCAGCATTGAACTGGGGCTCTAGTGGAATGCCTTTTTCGACAAACCTCAAAAAGTGGGGGTATCAAAAATGCCAAATCTTGAAAATATTTGTGTAGGCACTGAGGACGTACAAACAAGCCTGGATTTCAAAGCTGAGTTCCAATTTAGAGTTCTAAATTTTGATCCATTTCCTGAAGGAAGGGTGAGGAGGAGGACCCTTATTCCCAAAAGGCTGCTAGAGCTCTGAATTGCTTGTTTTCAATACCTGGGGCTGGGGAGAGGTGATAGTGCAGGGGTAGTCCTGCTAAGATCTCTATTTGGTACTACATGTCCTGAACACCAGCAATGCCCACCGTCCTTTTCTCTGCTGGCCATTCATTGCTCTAAGGTTTTTAGCCTGCTGGAGGTGATCCAAGGAGGAAAATTACCAGCTTGGGTTTGCAACAACCCCTTTGCTTCCCTGCACCTTCTCTACATGGCAGTGAGCTGAAAGTGGACAGGGATATAATCCTTCATTTTACATTTTACATTTTACATTTTACATTTTACATTTTTCATCCTGCCCATGGCAGGATGAAAACCAAGCAGCATAGTGCCGTGTCTTGATGCCTCTCAGGAGGCATCCCAGTCATGGGAGCAGTTGCTGCTGTACATGAGGCTTGACAGCTCAGCATCATCCTCCCAGTTTTCATTTCCTTAGCTCTCCCAATGACAGAATTTGAAGTGTTCTGTGAGGAATGTGTTTTGGGATGAAGATGAATACCTCGTAGCCTGACAGTGTAAACACTAAGAACATGTTTGGCTTCTTCCAGTGCCAGCTCCCTGGGTGTA
Source organism: Vireo altiloquus (assembly GCA_013396875.1). Classification (NCBI taxonomy): domain Eukaryota; kingdom Metazoa; phylum Chordata; class Aves; order Passeriformes; family Vireonidae; genus Vireo; species Vireo altiloquus. Next base: position 240,523 of record VZRF01006719.1, read on the forward strand.
TTCAGAAAGCCCCTTCACTGCCTGTGGAGTCTCTTTGGTTCTCTCTGATGAATTGAAGCTGTTCTGACCCAAAGCAGATGGAGTCAGTTATTTACACCACATTCTCCTTGGGTGCACTCTTGACCCACTGCTCACTAGACATAAGCACTAGTGCTAGCTGATTGTTTTGGAATGACACAGAGAACATTAGTGGAGGAGAGCCAGACAGAGGCCCTCAGAGGAAGAGCAGCCAATGGGGATCTAGCAATGGGAGAAGCCTTGCTGGTCCCATGCCAAGTGGCTGTGCCTTGAGCTCAGGTGGCAGGAAGAAAAACTTATTTACTGGCTGAGCTGGGTGGTGGGAAGTGGTGGGGTGATCAGGGAGTACCATCCTTGTTGGGATGTCTCTAAGGCTGGGCATTGAGAATGGTGGGGAAGCCAGGAGAAAAGGAGGGGAGCTCTGAGATGTGTTGGTCTGTGAAAATCCATGTAGGGATAAAGACAACTCAATGTGTCCAGCCTCCGCCTGGGGCTCCAAGGAGCAAGGCAGAACGATGTGCTGCATCATTTCTGCTCTAGATCCACAGCAATCATTTGATTATGGTTATTTGGGTAACTCATCTTTCCCTTACCTTCACCTCTCCTGCCCTGTAATCCTTGAGTCAGTCAAAGTTTGGACTCTCCTGAACCATGCCCAGAACTGAAAGAAGTGCCATGAAATCAAAAATGACTATCATCTCAGCTGCATCATCCAGAGCAAGCATGATCATACCTGTGAGACAGCTGAGCACAGCAATCAGCTGCTGTCCTGGCTGCTGAACAAGAAGAGGTAAAGGAATTTCAGAGCTAGGATATGGAGAAGGGTGTTAAAGACTTGCAAGGACTTCATCACTTGATGCATATGATTCTTTGATACAAAGCAAATATACGCTTATTTGCTCACACTCCATTTTAACCACTTTTACCATTGCTTTTCCTCCACTGAAACAAAGCTTCAAGCTCAGAAGATGCAGAGAAAGATTAAGTAAAAGGAGTTACATTTTCCTGGCTGCTAGCGAAACCTCTTTTCAAACTTTTCACCTTTTTTTCTTTTTTTTCCTTTTCACACTGACATACCTTTGACATTTTATGAGTGGAACTGTATTTCATTTCTTGAGGCACTGGCAGACAATCTGAGAGCCTTTTATTCTGAGGTGCTTTTCAGCTTCCAGGCTATGATCTGCATTGCCTCAAGGCAGAGCCAGGTTGCAGCAATGGGCCTGGCTGACATTTTACAGGGAAAGGAGCATGAGGCACCAGCTAATAGAAGTGTTTGAAGACCTAAGTGTTACATATTAAGATACACCAAGTCTGAACTTCTCACAGCATGCTTGCTTGACTGAAATGCTTACCTGGGGTAATTACTGCAAACTTTACAACACTGGAAAGGCTGACACAGTAACTTCACCAGTGAGTTTCACCAGCTGTATGTGGGTCCATGAAGTGAGCAGGTAAGCCATGGACCTCCTCAAGAGATGATATGGTAGACACAAAACATGACTACGGGCATGAGACGAGTCCTTGGAAGACAAAGCCACTGGAGATTTCTAACTAGACATACTTCAGCCATTAGGTTTCCTATGCAGAAAATTATCAGATCAAGGGTTGCATCAAATGTGTTTATGCTGTTTACATTCCCATTGAAGATACTGGGGTATATGGTCACTTGCTGCAAATCAGGGTGTCCATTCTGCCTCTTCTGGAATGAAGTTGTGAAGCTATTTAACATGAGGAACTAAGGAAAAGTAAGAACTTTACATAATTGAATTATATGTGTTTTCCTTTGGAATGTATCTGCAGTGCAGAAGCATCTCAGTATCCCAGTGGAGATTGATGTTGCTTTGGTACCACAAGGATAAGCCAAAGTGAACAAGAATTAGAGGAGAAGTAGAGGCCATAAACCTACTGAGAAAGCAAGTGGCAGAACCAGTAATTAAATCCAGCTTTCTTGGACTGATTTATTCACTCCTTGCAGGCAGTAAATTTCTGATAGAAAATGAGGCAGACAGCCTGATTCAGTGAGAAGTCCCTGACTGGCCTCAGTAGGCTTTGAAGCACATCTAAAGGAGAAATAAACCCTGTGGGCTGCCTCATCCCAGAGCTTCAGTGGATCTGCAGGTGGTACAGTGGAGTTTTAGGACATTTTGTCAGTGCACTCTGATCACAAGTAGCAATCTGACTGATATCCAAGAGGCTTAATGGTGAAATTCTGGGCTTTGTTTTCAAGAGAGAAAGAAAAGGTTAAGGGATAGACTTTAGATAGACTTTAAACTCCCAGAGGGTGGGTTTAGATTAGATATTGGGAAGAAATTCTTCCCTATGAGGGTGAGGAGGCCCTGGCATAGATTGGCCAGAGAAGCTGTGGCTGCTCCATTCCTAGAATGGTCAGACAGGGCTTGAAGCAACCTGGTCTAGTGGAGGGTGTCTCCGCCCATGGCAGAAGTTTGGAAAGAGGTGGTTTTGAAGGTCCATTCCAACCAAAGCCATTCTGTTATTGTATGACCAACTAGGGCTTCCTAATGTCAACATCTGACTTCAGAAGTGATGAATACAGAATTTTCTTTCTCAAACAGCATCTTTCACAATAATGATCACAGAACATAAAAAACCAGCAGGTGTGTCACACATGAGCAGTGCATTGTTGATTTTGAATACCCAGTAAAATGCATTAGCAACGATGATTGCAATGCAGAGATACATTAACTGGTTTAGATCCTTTTTAATTGCATGTTGGGTGTGTGAACAGTGCTTCCACAATTTATTTTGGGTGAGAAAAGCATGCTTTAGCTATAAAACTGTTTTTAATCACTATTATTTCCATATATTGGATTCTTTGCCTTCTACAATCTTGCTTCAGGTTAGCAAGCTGGAGATTAATCCTCTGCCAGTGTAAACCAATGCCTCCCTTTCACATCTGTGATGTAAGATAATTTTACATCTATACAGGGTTTCCCCAATATGTCTGTCTGACTCCATCTGAAAGTAGGTACAAAGCTCATACCTGAGCTGAAGGTAAAGGATACAATAGCAAGATGTGGGAGACAGTAGGCATCTGCAAAGTCTCTGGATCACACAGTGACTGCAGCTGAGCCTGACCATTAACTCTAAAAAACAACGCCAAGAGGTTTCTCAGCTTAAGCACTCACCTCAGCTCTGTTCCCTCCTTGTTTGAAGATGCATTGAGATCTTTTCCCAGCTTTGATGTGCAGAAGCAATAGTGGTTGTTTTTTTCACTAAACATCCAATTCCATGGTCAAACCCCATACTATTTGCTTCTCTCCAGAGAGCAAACAGAGCACGAAGGAGCCTAGCTCTGTCTAATAGCTTTAGGGCTGGAAGTGGCCAAATTTCTTCAAAGCTCTCCTATCTAAGTAGCCACCTTGAAAAGAAGGTACTGTATAGTTGAGATGAGTGCTGGTGGAGTGCTGTGCTCAGTTGTTCTCTTTCCTTTTCCTGTTGTAAAATAAAGGTATTCCTCATACCAGATCCCTTTTCTTGTCTGAGATTTTTAAGCACAAATGTCTCCCTGCTGCTCCAGCTTTCAGATACAAAGGAAAATCAGAGCCTCCACCTGGGAGTAAGACCACCTTGGAAATGGCATGACATGCATTTCAGGGCCAAATTCTCCTTGAGTCATAGTTTGCTTCAGACAAGGAGGTGCTGAGACATGAGCTCTTGTAGCAGGTCATGAAGCCAATCCCTTAACTCAGATGTGTAATTCACCAGCTGTGCTGGACCCTGATATAACTGAGAGAAAAAGATATAGTGGATATAGATTAGAGACAGACATAAAGAAATAGAGATAGAGATAGAGATAGATAGAGATAGAGATAGAGAGAGAGAGAGAGAGAGAGAGAGATAGAGATAGAGATAGAGATAGAGATAGAGATATATGTAGAGACATTTCCCTTTTTCTCAGAGGTCATTTAAAGAGCATATAATCAGGGTCTTGAACCCAGATCAGGGACACAAAAAGTGCCCCAATAAAAAATAATTCTAGACAAAAGCAAGTCAAAAGGGAAAGAAAGGTAGAACTACTACTGATGGGAAAGAATTTGCAAGTGAAGTTTCCCTGGGTATGTATGTTGCACCTCAGCTGTAGGATTGGTTTTCGGAACAGCAGTGGTGGAGCTAATGGGAAGGAGAGCAGCGAAGCCAAATGTGATGCTGCCTTAGGAGTTGGGCACACCACAAACACAGCGCAGTCTGCTACCACAGGATTTAGATCACTTCAGCATCTGGGGAAAGGCTGAGGGCACTCAAAGAATAAGCCAGAGAGCAAAGCAGTAGAGGAAATAGCTGCTAATGTAAAGGCATGGCTGCCTAGGAAAGACATCCTATGAGTTATTGCAGGAAAGCAGCTAAAGCTGTTAGCCATGATGTGCAGGCGAAGTGTTAAAAGGAGAAGGGCTGCTCTGCTGGTAAATCAGAGAAGGGAGGAGCATGGGGATTAGATCTGCAACTGCATAGTGCAAAAATGGAGTGAAATCTTTGTGTTCATTACCGGCCAACAGATAGATAAAATAGGACAATATACAAATGCAGGGTTTGAGAGCATCTGAAAGGAAAGAGAAAATGTGTTTTTTCTCATCAAGCCTTGCAGACATAGACTGGACTTGGTGCTGTCACTGTTGGGGTGGACATGACACACACAGACTATGCTTTGGACAATGTGCAAAAAAGTCTTTATTACAAAGCAGTTTCTTTTTATAGACTTGTGGATGTTATAATTCATGTTACATACTCACTGGCTACTAAATTACTACAGTAGATTCATTGGCTATTGTTGGCTACAATATACTACTGTTGGCTACCTATAGTATAAGCATTCAAGCATTCAGAAAAATACCAGGTGCAGATATGTTGTTGTTTTTCTCCTTCTATTTTTTAGCTTTCTTGCTTCTGTTGATACTACATTTACATGGATAAAACGTATTGGTTTTTTTCTCCCAGGCTTTTCTCACTGTCCTTCTCCAGCCAAAATAACAGGCCTAAGCCATTATTTTACAAAGGCAGCAAGGCTTTCATTTTATAAGGTTTTACATATATGCAATAGGTGCAACTCCTTTGAAGCTATTATTTTAGATGGGATTAAAAATACTAACACCTTAAAATGCTTTGAGAGTTTGTGATGGAAAGGATTGCATCAATAGATAAGTGAGTTATTCTAGTTGAATGCTGAGATCTGAGCTTTTTCCAGATCCTCTTCACAGCAGTAGGTTGTATTTGCCCATCCATGCACTTCTGTGCATGGGTGTATGCAGACACATAGGGCTAACAAATTACACAGCCCATCACAGTCCCTAGAAACAAGGAGCTGTTTAAGAAGACCATCCGAGAGATTTGGATCTGTAACACTGGATCAGTCCACAGTCCCTGTTCCCTCTTTCTGCAGTCAATAGAGAACAGCAATTATAAACAGGGAAATACTGAAATAATTAACCCACTCTGCAGTCTTGCAGCAGTTGTCTCATTTGCTGATCTGTTGTCTGTAACATTCACTATCACACTGACTCAGAAGGAGCTGGAGTCATCACCCAAGCTCCCATAATCTCCAAGGAACTATTGCTACATATTTCTCATAATGTCTCTTAGGGATGTTGGTACAAAGACACAACAATAGGAGGGGAAAAATACAACCTTGATGGAGTTCTTGCTTTGGATCTGTGATAATGATGAAATAAACAAAACAGCCTTAAGGCCTTCCATTTTCTCTCCATCCCTACTTAGGTCAAAGTTTGCAGCACCTCTAGGGCACGCTAGCATAGCCAGCTATTAGCATAGCTAATATTCAAAATACTTATTTCCTCAGAACTGAGGAGAGTTTTCATTGAAGCCAACAACATTGTCTTGGGGGATTAACATGACAGTTAAATCACAAAACTCAGGCTTGTAAAGCCATAATACCCGCTCTGTGGAATTGTATTTTGCTATTTTACTTCAAAGTTTTGTGGTTCATGCTAACTGATAACCCACAAAAATCTTTCGGCCCAAGTATTCAAGAAGTTTGAGAACCATCCTGTTGAAGAGCTGCAGCTCCCAGCACTCACAAGGACATGGGCAAACACCACAGACAAAGCATCAGGCTTTTCAGCTTGAGATCTGCACTGGTCCTGCCAGATTTGGCAGCACAGTGATGAAGGTGGTGGGTACAACTCAAAGCATGGTGAGGGGCCCATTATCAGGGAGAAAAGGGATGAATGGCAAGAAATGTTTATAGAGGGAGAAAGCTAGAAGGCAGCAGCAGCTGTGGAAGTTGGAAATCCCTGCAAGAGATAGCACAAAAATTATGATGTTGGTGCACTGTGGTTCTTCAGAGAGATAAAGTGGAAAAATCACGGATTGCTTTTCCCAGCATTTCATAGCAGGTTGAACTTTGCAAATGAATGTTTTTCTCTACCACAACAATCAGTCCACACAGACCAGCCAATGAAAAACCATGCCCACAATGCTGTTTATAATGGTGTGCTTACTTGCAACTTCTCCTGGCAGCTGTGCAGTCCATTCAGCAAAGAAACCTTTTTGTCAGTGGTACCTGGAGCCTCTCCCTCAAATGCTCGAAGCTCATCACTTGCTCTGATGAAATGATGGTTTTTGTGCTGGTAGATCCACCCAGATCCACCCTTCTCCTAGCAGTGTAGGCTTCATGCACCCTTACCCATGGACACACCTCTTTATGAAAGCTGGTGGGGTCACATGAGGGAACTGGTGAGATGCAGGCAGGTGTTCTGTGGTGGCAGCCCAAAGATTTGCAGCACCTTGGTCTTCACAGAAGTGCAAGGATCTTTTAGCCTCCCACACACAGAGTGATGTGGACTGTTGTGGGTTGAGGGACCTCTTTCATGCTGCAGTCAAGCATCTCCTCTGATCTCCCACACAACTTCTTCCCTCTCACTCCCTTCTGTCTCTGTTTTGACTGCACTCTTTGTTTGCTTGGCTTGCTCAGCCTGTCAAACCTTCTTTCGCACAACACTCTCGCACACAGCATTCATCAAGCCTCTTCCTGCTTTTGTTCGAAGCTCTCCCAGATGGTGAGAAATCTCACTAGCCAAAGATAAAAATCCAGCTCTAATAACTACACGTCATTCTCTGTTTGTTACACAGCTCTGGCTGGTATTTTCTTGCACTGTGAAGCACTCCTGTTTCTTACTAATCTGCTCTGTTCTCTGTATTGTATATACCAAAAATTACATTTATGGTGCCATAGATACATTTATGATGCCAATCACTGATTTGCTAAATTATTTTGGCTGGATTGGTTACTCAAAAACGTGGATGTTGGGCCTTAGGCCAATGCATTCAGAAATTACAGCTGTGCTAATGTGCCTCACTTTTGGGGGCATATGGTGCCTGATTTCCAGAGCTGTTGTGTTGTGGTGGCCCAGCCCAGCTCAGGGCTGTGGCAGTTAAGTGCCCATCAGGTGCTTGCCAACCAGTAGGTGACGCCCTAGTCCTAACTGCCTAACCACCTCCCCCCGGTCTAGAAAGTTCTCTGTTCTTTTATTTCTGATTGGCTCCCAGCTGTAACTCCTGCCTCCCTGTTCTCCCCATTGGTTGTTGCTACATTGTACTCACCCCTTTGCCTGTACCCCATTGGTTCTTCCCTTGGTACCCCCNTTCCCCACTGGGGACGATTCCTGAACAGGGACGTCTGCAGGAAGGACACTGTATCCCCTCCACACGAGGGCACGACAGGGCAAACAGTGTCAGTATTGGAAGACAGTTGACAGGAGCTCACTATGCTTCACATTACTAAATCATGCATCTTTTGCCATAGGTCATTTCAGTACATATTTGGCATCGATTTCTTTATGTTGTTTACATCATGAAAAGTGGCATTAACAGACTTCTGCAGGGCTTCATTCAGTAGGTGACTTCAGCTGGGAGGTAAACCACAAAACATTATTGCCGACACTCTAGCAAGATCCCAGAAAGGTGGATCACACCACCTGGAGGTGAGAGGTGGATGTTTGAACAATGTTTGGGCCACACCCTAGTTGATGACAAGAGGCACTTCATAAAACGTGATTCAGTCCATCCTAAAACACATAAGGTATATCAGGAGCATCTTATATTTCTCTCCCCAACCATTTTGCATCATGTTGCTTGTTTGAAACTGGATCAGTCTCTCACATTGATTCGCTGAACAAAATATCCATGCTGGTCCAAGGAGGGAGTGGAAGGTGGGAAACTACAGCCAGAGGTTGAAAACTTACACATGTTTCATGTTAGAGTTGGCTTCAGGCAATTTAAAGTGCCAGTGGAACTGTAGTGCTAATCTCTCCCCCAAATCACACTGCATTCCAGATTTCCTCCAGGAGCCCATTTTTGGTTATTTCTGGGGTTTTGACACACAGTATTTTCATCAAGACATGAGGTTATTAAGCAGGGAAGATCAGGCAATTAATACAGAGCTACATCTCATCTGCTTTAAATTTTAAGACTGTTCAGATGTGAAGATTTTGGTCAGACATTCATTTAATAATAGCAATGCAACACTTAATATTATTGAATGTTATGTTACATTGACTTTCCTTCTTTGTTAATTTTATTTTAGGCACCTTGAGAAAGAAGAATGTGAGATATTTGGCTTCCATATGTCTAAAAAAATATCTGTGAAGTAAGCTGCAGGCAAGCAGAAGCACTAATTTAAGGTAGAAGAGATGTTAGTATAAGCACAAATGGCCATAATTTCTTGACTAATGAAGTGAGATTAGAAGGTAGACTATTACTCTTATGCAGAATTGGGAGGATCCAGAACAGCTTTCCAAAGAAATCAGGGCTGTGTGAGAAATCAGACGGAGCTGACCATTTTCTGAATGGATTTAAATAGTATAATTAACATGGAACTGGACTTTTTAATCTTAGAGGTCCCATTTCATCCTATGCCTTATGGTCTAGTCTCAATGATTGATTTGTGATTGCCTATACTCCACAAACACTTCAGAGCAGGATATTAAGAAATCCATATCCTGTCAAAACAAAATAAGCTATCTGTTTTCAAAACAAGTCTGCATCCATGTTGATGCACCATTTTCTGGTGCTCTTTCTTCTTATTCCACTTGAAAGTGGGTCTTTTATGGCACGAGAAAATAAGATGGTTCCTTTGGGATTTTGTCTGCTATTGTTAATTCTCCTTCAGAAGTCATTATCCCATGTGCCACTGCAAGTAGTTGCTATGGAAATAAAAATTATGTCCATAAGAACAGTGTTAGGGATGTAGCATCAGGAGCACAGGGCTTCTTGAAGAGTCTGGGATCTTGTTTCTGGTCATCTTTGATTAACAAAGACTGAAGAGAGGCAAACTGAGCGGCAGATCCATTTACTCCAGAAACCTTTGTGCATTAAATATAGATTTTTCAGTGGTATATTTTGGCTCCTTTTTAAAGTCAGTTTGAGCCAATGATGCTGTTAATTTCTTGTTCATTTGGAAATGAGATATTTTACATGTCACACTCAATGAGAGCTACCTATAATGAACCACACAGTGAATGAATGGAACTGTTGGTACCACTGTCATTGTGTGCAGTTATGCATAAGTCCAAAGAAGCCTAAGTCCAGATAAACACTCAGCTGAGCCCACTTTAGCTCTCTTTATCCCATCCAGCTCCAGAAACATTCTCACCTGCCATCAAATCCATGCAGCTATAAAAAAGAGCAGGAGCTGTGCTAGATACTTGGAGGAATAGCTGCATGACCATTGTCCCAACTGTGTGCTGAAGACACTAAAAGCTCATTGTCTGGCACCTCAGACTACACCAAACTCTGGATTCCCCAAATCTGACCCTGAATTCTTACAGATCTTTGGCTAAAACTCAGCTGAGCTCAAAGCTTGGTTTATTCTTTCCTGTCCCTGTTTTTTCTCCAGAATAACTTGAAAATCAACCTTCAGTCTGACCAAAATGTTTCTGCTCTTCTTAGGACTCATATTTGTCTCACAGGGTAATCTGAATGCTTGGTTTGTTTAGTGTCTGGATTTGCTTCCTATTTTTGTCCTGATTATAAAAATTTGATTTCTTAGACCTCAATAATGGGTTCCAGATCCTTCAAAGTACTCCTTCATTTGTTTCTCCAAGCAAACAGACCCTGATAATGTCTTATTGTGTAGTAAATTACCTGCAGAAGAAGAATCTCAGGAGAATGTTTTAATTTTTAAGGATTTGAGTTTTTTTCCCCCTGCAGTACTTTTAATGTTTATGAAGGTCTATAAAGTGACCCTGAATTTGCCAGGACATACCCATCTCAGCATGTGTTTCCTTGTGTACTGGTGCCATAGCCCTGGGATGAGCAGATTATATGTTTAAAAAAGACTGAGGAAGAAAATTGGACCATTGACTAGGGGAAGGGAAACCTTTGTGTTTTCCATTATGACATTGTATGTCCAGCAAGGAAAGTGTAAGATGACATCTGGATCACATGCAGCATTCATTATTTCTTGTTTAGATACATTCTTCTCATCTTCTCTATCACCCCTTCCAACTCAATACTTTCAGGAAGGTTCACAACATCCCAATAGCACATATATGTGTTACTGTTGTGTAGGGTTGGGCCAAGAAGTGACATGAGTCCAAGAAGATCAGGAGGCAAAAGGCTTTTTTATTAGCACACACTTGCTCTTTTATAGAGAGGTTCATCCAGAGACTACATGATTGGTTAATTAATAGATGCCCCCCAACACTATTGGTTAATTGCAAACCACACCCATTTCAAAACATCTAACAGAGGAAAACACAGGTGCAAATTATTTACCAAGATTATTTACTGTTCTTTCTGCCTGGGAAAATTATCTTTCTCAGGCTCTGGCTGCACTGATTCTTGAAAATCTCTTTGACCAGGCTGTCAGCATCCATATATATGCAATGGAAAAACAGCAGAGAGAGAGCTGGAACACATCAGCAGATCCTGTTCGTGTTAGAAATTGCTGAAATCAAAGCATTTTAGAATCATGGAATGGTTTGGGTTAGAAGGGACCTTAGAGATCATCCAGTTCCATCCCCCTGCCATAGGCAAGAGATATCTTCCACTAGACCAGGTTGCTCCAAGCACTGTCCAGCCTGGCCTTGAACACTTCCAGGGCTGGGGCAGCCCCAACAACTCTGAGCAATCTTTTAGGGATGAACATTCAACTTGCTTTGAATTCTCTGAGAATAGGGCCTGAGAAAACTTTCCTGCTTAGGTGAGCTTCTGGGGGATGCACACCTCAGAAAGGCTTAATATCTAATCTCCGGACTCCCTCACTTTGAGGATTGCTCATCACTTCCACAGCTGACATCCCTGGGAAGGTCTTTAAGATTGGCTGTCACAAAGCTGCTGGCTCCAGGGCAGAGCTGGACAGGGAATCCTCTGGTTATTGGTTTGCTTTTTTGAAGTAATCTAACACTTTCCATATGAAATCAGGAGTAATATCAATTTCTGGGATAAAAAATCCTCCCCAGCAATGAAGTAATCATTCTCTGCCCAGCTCTCACAATATGCAGGCTCTGCACAGCTCAGGTAATTCCACAGAGAAAGGAATATAAGAGCATCTAATGGAGAAAGGAAGCAAGCAAGTCAGACCACCAAAACTAACTTGATGTTCTCCCTTCTGAACTGTTTTCCACCAATTAAGTTCCTTAGAGATTGTGGTAAGGCTCTGATCAACTAGACCAAGACCATGATGCAGGACCCAGTCTGATAAGGAGCAGATGCTTGTTTTTTACCAAAACATTCTTGGTCAAGAAACCAAGTGATTTCACACCCCCTTGGAGACCCTGCCCCTAAAATTGCATTCTCAATGCAGACAGCAGGTGTGTTGAACAAGCAGTGAGACACAAACACCTCCTGATTCTGCAAAGACTGGTTCCTCTGAATCACACCTGCCTTTCTCTTTTTCAGTCCTGGGACTTTGTTGCAGACCTTCTTCCTCCTTTTCATAGTGATTGCCAGTGTTCAAACCACTATGCCTGTTGTGGGCTGCCAAGAAATTCAATTTCAGCATGATCTAAAGACACATCATGGCTTGGCATGAGCACTGCAATAATTTCTCAGTGCCTGCTCCAACACTGAGTTGCGAGAAAGAACAATGTGTCTGTCTTGAAAATTCCCTTTCTGTATGATAATATTTCCTTGTTTCCATCTAACCATGATCCAGGCCGCCTTTTGTTATCTTGAAGCATTTCCATGCCAGCACAATTAGTTAATGAGCATGTTGAGTCTCAAGCAAAACATGTTTTACTCTGAAGATTTAGCATGCATCCTTTCAGGGGAAACAAAAACAAAGCAATTAAAAATCTGTGCAAACAGCCTCCCTGGCAGATGTCAAGAAGCAGCAGAAAAATGTTTTCCATGGACTGGACCACACAGTCTCAGAGCAAAAAGAAAATACATGGGTAAATGCCGTGACAGTCATTTATTTCAGGGTAAAATATCATTTTGCACTCTGTGTGGACTCAATCTCCTTTCCAAACACTCAGATCATGCTGGGCTAATGACAGTGATTTCTCATGAGGAAGAGGCTAACTTAAAGAGATTCCACTCTTCAGGATGTAGCATGTCACAGAATTGCCCTTCAGTCGCTCAAAAGACAAGAAAAAGTGCAGAGACAGATTTCTGTTGTCTTCAGAGGAGAGGAGAGACAAAAAAACTATCCCTTTATCATTCAGAGCAAAGGGTTGTTTAGTACCTACAATTTAAGTAATTTTGAAGAAATCCCAAATAAATATTGTTTCCTCTTTCATCTCAAGGCTGAGTAAAGGGATTTCGTCAATATCTTTCAGGTCTTTAGCTGATTCATTCATTCTGCAATCTACAGAGGATGATTTCATGGTACCAGAGAAGAACCAGGTGAAAAGAGCACCCCAGAAACTGCTTATCCCTCATCTGACTTGCCAACCAAAATGTCCCCGTATGTCTGGAACTCCTGAAGAAGTAATACAAATCTGTGAGGAGCAAACATCTTGCCTGATCTAGAATCTGCAGTAATTTACCCTCAAAAAGTGGTTATAAGACCATTAAAAACCTTCTGCCACAGCTACGTATGTTGACAAATCTGGGTAAGGGGAATATTTTTGGTCTCAGTGGGATCCAGTGCTGGTTTCTGCTGGAACTAGAATTGACCTGACCTGAGTCCTGACCCCTAGGACTTTCAGGCCCAGATAACACAGCATCTGCCTACAAAATGTCTTTCTTTTTCCTTGAACTGCCTGAACAAATCCAAAAATTATCCCCATGAATGGACTCATCTAAAGGATGGGTTGTTCCCAACTGAATCTCCATCTTTTGAGGTCTTCAAAATTGGACTGGTCGAGTCCCTGAGACACCAGGTCTAATTAGACATGGTCAGAAGAGGAGGCTGGACTGGATGACCTCTAAGAGGTCCCTTCCAACACAAACTATGATTCTATGATTCTGCAGAAATACAAAACTGAAACTGGGATTTAAAGCAGCACAGCATTTCTGAGTGCTACCGGCAGACTGCTGGCACTGAAACTCAGCGGAGGAAAGATACATTTCTACTGTTAAAACACTGATTGGGAGCTGCTTCCCTTTGTATCAGGGAATCATCAGTGCTTCCCTGGTTTCTAACATCCTGGAATTACAATTCAAGTTTACTGTGCTGCTTCATAAGATGACAGCTCATGAAAAAAAATCCCTCTCTTTGTTTATGTGGTTAAACCTTGCTTTTTACATGATTTTGGTAAGCAGGAACTGACAAATTCTTTGAGAGGCTCTTAACAGGAACAAAATCTACTTTGAGAAGGCTTTCTGGCATGGCCCAGTTGCAGCACACAGGACTGTTTTTTTCCTGGAGGATTTTCAAGCTGGACCTCACACTCTGAACAGCCAAGGTAGGAGTATCTCCATCACTCCTGTCTTAGGTGCCAATCAAAAAATATTTCCAAATTTGGGGATTGGCACCATCAGTGCTGTGTGTCAGCTTTGTGCAGAGTGGGGATGAAGGTAGCCCTTGTCAAAGCTAGGTTAACAGCAATTTCCTTGCTACTCCCAGGACTCCACTTTGGTGAAGGGGCCAGCATCTTTGGAATTAATCCATTAACTGGGAAAGCAAAGATATTTTTGGCAGGACAATCTCTGTATTCATCAGCTACTTCTCTACATAATGATGATAATACTTCACACCTTACTTCACATGGGTGATCTGCTGAGATCTTCAGTGCTGAAGGAGTGATTAGATGCCAATATAAGGCATATGAACGTATTCAGGTAGGTAGATCCTTTCTAACACTGGTAGAGATAGTAAATATTTCACCTACTATCTCTTACATATAAACATTTGAGGCTAGCTCATGAGCTGTGCCTGCACTTTCCCAGGCAGTTAATCCATTTTAGGGAAGTATTTAATTTACAGACATTCCCTGCAGCAGCAGGATTTATACTCAATGAGGAACAACTCTGCCCCATGTGAAAATCTCAGAAAGTATTTCTCACTGGAAATAGGGGTGTTCATCAAGGAGTGGAAGAATTTGTCCAGGTGTCTGGCAGAACGTGAGATGTTGCTTCATTGCTAGTATGGTGATGAAGAGTGATCTTGTTACAGAGGGAACCCTTTTACCATGTTACCAGAGGGCCAGAGGTGTCTCAGAGGATTGGATGATGTTTTGGATCTGCTCCATGCACATAAAACCGTGATTTATTCTTCAGTTGTCTGCTGGATTCCTTATTGTATTTTCTTTTTAAGGTTCAAGGACACCATCCTTGAACAAAATGGCAGAAGGGATGGTGTGCTCTAGGGCCATGCATGTAAACCCTGCCACTGGATCATGTATTCAATAATTTTTTAGTTGCTTGAGCTGGATCACCTGAGAACCATTTGTGCCTGGAGTTGCTTTTTCATTGTTTTTGCTGCATATAAAAAGATTAAGAGTTGCAATTTTGATGCTAATTAAATTAAATGAAGCTCATGTGATTAGGGGATAAAAAAGGCACATTGGCATCTTCCCTTTGGTCACCTTCTCTGAGCTGCTGTACCATATCACAAGAGCACTGTCCAAGCTGGCTTTAAGATATTTGAATTTTCCGTCCTTGCCATGTGGACGTTTTATTTATTAGTCATTTCATCAGCCTCATATTGCTACAATTCATGGAGTGAATAAAGATGTGAAATATGACAATCTGTGAGACCCCAAATACCAGTTTCTGGAGGTCCCTGGTGGTCACATATCCAAATATGATGTGTCACTTTATGTTACCTTCACAAAAGCAGGGGAAACTGCCCGAATGCAAACACCTTAAACAAGATAAAGTCATCACAAGGACAGCACTGAGGTAAAAAGAGGCTGGATTGTGGGTCTGATACAACTCCCACGCGGCATATGGAAAGGTTCCACTGATGTAATCAAAGCTGGATCAGGCCCAAAATGATAGGTAATTAATCATTACTATTTATTTGTTAGCACCAGCAATGGATTTGAAAATTTACGGGATATAAATACAAAACAGATCCTGCCCCAAAGAGTTCAGCAGCTGAGTTCTCTAGATTTACAGAGTGGCACTCTGGGAAGCCCACGTTAGGTATTAATTTAGCATTATTTTAATCTATCATTCTGCACTTATATGTTGCTGGGACAGGGAAGACATTTAATGGATGAAGGGTTAGCATTTCGGAGTCTTCTGGAGGAAGCTTAATGTGCAGAAGGGAGTTGGTTTAGGTGGGAGGACCAGGATAATGGGGAGGTGGAGATCATTGCATGAACAGCAGAAGATATGGGAAAAATTCCTCTCCCAAGTCTCCAGGCCAACAAGTCTCAGTGACAGGGAGAGTGGTGGGGTAGCCTTGGATGCAGGGGGAGAAGTCTATGCAAGGCTGGTCCCGAATGTGGAGGAGCAATTATAAGAGACAAGCAGAAGCTGCAAGAAAGGAGGAGTTCGTTTAAGGATGGTGGCTGTAGAAGTGTGGTTTGAAGATGGTTCTCAAAGCAAAACTAGGTGTCCTAGGTTGTAAAATAAGACATGACCAAAAGCATGTATTCTATTACCATCTTCATGAACTGTTGAAACCAGGTGGGGCAGTGCTGCCTCTGGGTTATCTTCTGTTAATGGGCCCATCAGTGCCCTGCCCATGACTCATAGATAACGCACCCCTGGACTATCTCCTGTTAATGGGCCCATCGATGCCTTATCTCAGAATTCATCATCCCATTGTGAGACATTCGACCCAGAGGGAGGAACCAGGCAGTCCATCCTGGATATAAACCGGGATTTTGAAAACCATAATCAGCCTTCTCCCACTGGATATCCAGAGGACGAGTGCTACACATCTACCACTGAATCTTCCGAGGAAGACCAGACCTTTCTCCAGGATCACTGCTCCAACAGAACCACATCCATCACTTCAGGAGGACTGCAGCCACCATCTGATTGGACTGCCACTGCTGCCCTGACTATCAGGGTGTCAGGTCATATCTGACTCTGTCAGTTTAAACTAGTCTTTTCTCCTGCCTTGTTTTTCTATAGAACTGTTATTCCTGTTTCCCATATTTTTGCCTGAAAGCCCCCTTGATTTCAAAATTATAATAATTCGGAGGGAAGGGAGTTGCATCTTCCATTCCAAAGGGAGGCTCCAGCCTTCCTTAGCAAACACCTGTCTTTCAAACCAAGACACTAGGAAAGCATATGCATGTTCATGCACATGCAGTGACAGACATAGCCCTCAATCATTTTCTTGAGTACTTCAATTCTACTCTGTCTGACTCATCTTCTCTGCCCAAGACAGCAGCAATTACCCCCAGCAATATCAAAATTACAATGCTGAAAGGTAATGAAGGTGCAGATGGAGACAGCAGTGAATGCTGGGTCACAGGATGCCTTCAGTACTTGACCTAGATCCAGCACAATTAGATCCAGATCTGGGCCTCTGGGAATGGAGACAATACTCAATCACCCAGAGGTGAAGAGGCTTGGCTGCCATCAGAGCCAGATCTGGAGCTGCTGGTAATCAGCATGACTCTGCTGATCTGCTGATTTACATGGAACCATCATCTGCTTCCATCAGCTGGAGGCTCCTTGGTGGCCTTTCTTTGTGGGTTAATGGATCATGCGTCCTTTCATACCCAGAGGACCATCAGCTGAAGTGCAAACCTACTACAAGGGTTTGCGTCACTAAATAGGAAAACAGTATGTGTGTCCCCAGTTAACAGGAATTGGTGATTTAGGGTCTGAGTTTCACTGCAGTCTGTGATAAAGCTCCTGTTGCCTACAGTGAGTGCTTAATTAGGGCTTCAAATCCACGCCTGGGCAATAACAGATGAATGGCTGGCTCTTTCAAAGACAAAACAAAAGGTCCCCCTTTTGCTCACTTCACAGATCTGCAGTCCCAGGCCCTCAGGAGGAACAGCAGCCAATGCCCACATGCTCTCAAAGACTGACTCTTCTTTCATACACTCATTTAACTATGTGACATTTATACAATCCAGAAGGCTCCATCTCATAACTCCAGGCAATCCTGAAAGAAAAGGAGATAGCATCTGTATCGTAAACCCAACCTCACATCATCTGCTTTCATGCTTTAGCTACCCTAATGTTTATAGATCACATATCCCAACCATTTCAGTTCAGCTTGTGACTGTTTTTAAAGTCTGCCGGCTCCAGGAAAAGACATGATGGGCTGTTCAACTGGAATTAAGGAAAATAAAACCCCTTTAGGTTTACTCACATGTATCCATTTTACTGCCCTGGTTATTCTATATTTGTTAAATCTTTTCAGAAGTTTTACCATTAATTCTTAAAAACTGTCCTCAAAGTGCACACTAAAAATGTCAAAGTCACATCTATTGCTGTTTGAGGACTTTTAAGGCAGATTTATGTGATATATGTATGAGGGAAAAAATTACTGTAGTAATACAGAGCCCTGTAGTAATTTCAAAAACAAACTTAAAAACCTCTTCCAGTGCATTTTGCATTTTAAAACCCATGCCTTTCAGGAAGCAGTCATAAACACACACAATGTGCATCTCTCCAAGGTCAATTCTGTCTCCTTTGGGGCCTGCAGCAATGAGTGAGGGTGTTGTGTTTGTCCAGGATGCAGGAGCATGGAAGGACCCAGAGGCGATCCTGACAGCTGCAGGCTGCTCCCTGATGTTCCAAGCCAGGACATCTGCTGCTGCAGGATACTCACACCCCAGGTGCATTTGGACGGCAGAGCAACACATAAAGAGGTCAGCATGGTTCACTGAGCCCAACACGCTCCTACCAAGCAAGCTCTTTAGATTAGATATAAGGAATAAGGTTTTTACTATGAGGGTGGTGAGGCCCTAGCACAGGTTGCCTAGAGAACCTGTGGCTGCCTCTTCTCTGGGAGTGTCTAAGGACAGGCTGGATGGGGCTTGGAGCAACCGCGTCTAGTGGAAGGTGTCTCTGCTCATGGCAGGGGGTGGAACAAGATGACTTTTAAAGGTCCCTTCCAATCCAAACCATCCAGTGCTTCTATGAGGGTTAAAATCAACTGCTGATACCAACAACCATCTCACTTATGCTGTTGAAAAGCAGCTCCTGAGATATGGAGCAGACAGGACTCTGCACAGCCAGGCAGGTTCCTCATTGTCTACAGGAGACTTTCTTTGAAAGGAATTTGATTCAATGCTGAGTGCCTTACCCAAATAAAAAGGATCAAAATTCAATTTATCTTGATTTAGTTGTTGGAACAGAGGTGCGATTTCTTTGGAAAACCTTTTACAAAGAAATTGAAGGGTAGCATTTAACACTAAACAAAACTTGGGCACAGAGTCAAGTTTTTAGGAGTGGCCCTTTATTTTTATATTTATATTTTTATGTATCTCCAGCTTTATCCTGTACTGTTTATTTTGTGACAGTAAACTCAGGCAGGATTTGGGGCACTTCTGAGGAGCTTTAAAGTCTTCCTATTATTTTTAAAACCACAGATGAAATAAGCCTACAGTTTTGAGGTTTCAAGTCTGAACAGCTTATTTCCTGAGGGAAATACTTATGCAGGGAAAGCTTGTGCTGTACTGCAAAATATCTGTTCTGGTCAGTCTGAGCAAAAGTTGTGCTGGATTTCTTAACAATTTCAGTATGAAGCTTAATCTCCTGTCCTGTCCTGTCCTGTNCCAAGGACTAGGGGTAGAAGAAAAATCCAAATTAGGGGTCTCCCAAATGGGCAGTTGGTTGTGTGAGAGCAACCACTTTATTAGCCACTAGAGAATTCATACTGGCAAGCCTCCAGCTGATCCTGTTCACTAATTTCCCACTCAAATTACTTGTCTTCTTTTGTGGCCCTGCTCTGTTGTGTGATGACAGAAAATTATGTTGCCATGCCCTTCGCTAAAAGACAGCAATTTTCAGCTCTATTTCCCGAAGTTCCCCAAAACCTAAAAACCCTACAGAAGTTCCCTAAACAGCCAATTTTATAGGTGGGCAAACTGAGGCTTAGAAATTAAACAGCAAGACCCGTGAGAGCATCCCAATTAGAGATGAACTACTCTCTTCCCAGATGGGTGGGAGAGAGGGGTTAGTAATGGGTCATTCTCAAACCTGAAAGAAGTTATCTTCTGCGTTATATTCACACCTTGGAGAGGAGGATTTCCAGCACGTTGAGCAGGGTGTAACCCCCTTGCCTTCGATGGAACAGCTTCTCAGCTCACATGTGGGGGTTAGCTGCTACCTGTTAGCACACACAGTTCTGAAAAAGGTGCTGAAAAGAAACTACTTAGTCTGGTAGTTTTTCTTTTCTAGTAGAAACTACTTATTTCTGGTTCCATTTATTGCATTATTTGCAATAGAATTAGAGAGAAAATTATCTCATTCCTGGTATTCAGCTCTCATTCGACCTCTTCATTTCCTCTGTGTTTCCTTTTTCTTCATAGTCCAGGAGAAACAAATCTCCAGACACAAATATAGGCGTTTTTAATGTTAAATGCAAAGACTAATTTGCATTGCAAGGACAGTCTTTTGTTTGGAGAGACACCAGTCCATAGCTGAGCAAGCTCTTCAATGCAGGGGCTGTCTGCAGTTTCATGTCTTATATTGTAGCAGCAGCCCAACCAGTATTCAAGCAATATTTTTTAAAAAGCCAGTGGTAATGCATTAGGAATATTTCTGACCAGTGGCTCTTTGGCTGGGTAAGAGCTGACATGTAGTCAATGTGTGAATGCCAATCTATGTGTGTAGTAGGGGGGATGACTAAGTGTGAGAATGGATGTCGCTCATTCATCCAGAACACAGATCTCTAAATATGGAATGACATCTCACCTCTCTCATGAAGGTGAAAGTTGGTTTCTGTGCTCTGCTGCTGGAGAAGTGAAAAATAGCAAGTGCAGAATGTAAAACATAAGGTACTAAAGGCATTGTAAATGCGGTAGTTAAAGTATATGAGATATGAAAGAAAGCCTCCAGCTTTGCCAAGGAATTTTGTCCTTTCATCACTGTGCAGATGAATGGCTTTTAAACCATTTGCATTGGTTTTGAATGTCTAGAATTCAGAGTTAATCTGAACAGAACCAAATTTTATAGTAGGCACCAGAGCAGGTTTCTTTTCCAATGGATTTTCCAGGAACTTGTGTGCACAGTCTGCACAGAATAAAGGGGGAAAACTCTAGAAACAGTTCTGTGAGCCTCTTGGTCAGATGCTGGGAAGCTCACAGAGATTGAGTTACATCAAAGACAGCCAGAGACATGGCAACAGAATCACTGAAAAACAGAATCCTTCATATCTCTATTCCGTATGACATCTGAATAAATCAGGCAAATCCTCCTTGCTCAACAACACTGGAAGGATTCAAACCCACCTGGCTGGGGGAGATGAGGTAGGGCAGTGTCAGGAAAATTAATCCACAAACACCAGAGGTTTATGTCCAAAAAGGAGACAGAGGAGTCCCTTTATTCTAATAAAGGGAGGGGCCATGGGGCATTCCCCTGGGGTCTCTCAAATTTTTGGAGGACACAGCCTCCTTTTTATCCTAATTTCCTGGCTGCATTTCCCTCTCTCTTTCCCCATTGGCTGAGGTTCTTGAGAGGTACAGTCTTCCTGGAATGCTTAATATCTAAGATTCTCCTCTAATGTATAATCCCCCCCTTTAATTCTTAATTCTTTGTGCAATTCATGGGTTTTCCCCATTGTTTCTTTCATCTTTCAATATCCAGTTTCATTTATCAGCAGACTTAGAGTATGTTTGTAAAGGCTAACATCTTTTTCCATTCATCAATCAGTGGAATCCTTCCTATTGTTTCTTTTATCTCTCAGTGCTGATTTTGTCTACCAGCAGACCCACAGTTTGTTTGTAAAGACAAATCCTGTCATTCATCTCAGCAGGATGCTGAGACCAGGGTCCAGCTCAGATGGTCTCACCCAGGTACTGCAAAGAGAAAGGTGGCTTGAATGGTAGCTGTAGAGATTGGACAGTGATACCTTGATTGAGATTTGGAGTTACAACAGCATCTTTCCCTCTGTTCAACTCATCTTCCATCCCCCATCCTCCCTGAAAATGATTTATGACACCTTTTTATCCCTTCCAGACAGAACACTTTACTGAGGAATTTGGACTTGTTGGCTGTAATGCAAAGCGGAAAAAAATTTCATAATAAAGCAACAGCCTGTGTCTTGGTTTGAAAGACAGGTGTCTGCTAAGGAAGGCAGGAGCCTTCTTTGGAATGGAATGCAACCCTCTTCCCTCTGAATTATTTTAATTTTGAAATTAAGGGGCTTTCAGGAAAATATATGAGGAATAGAAATAACAGTTCTTTACTT
>VZRF01006719.1:262303-329713 GCA_013396875.1 Vireo altiloquus
CCCCTGGGGCAGCTGATCCCGGGGCCCGGCAGGACCCTTGGGAAACAGCAGGGTGGAACAGCAGGGACGAATCCAAATCCCAGGTTGTAGATGAGCTGTATCAAACTCCGGAGCTGCAAAGGGACGTCTGGGCAGGCAAGAGGTGTGGGGCTACAGTGTAGCAAAAGGCTCGAAGCAGCGGCAGAAGAACAAGGAGGGCATGGCAGCCTCAGACCGGTTGCAAGCGGGGCAGGGAAAGGCGGGCTTGGGATCCTGGGGTCCCCTGAGGCACCGAGCAGATGGTGAGAAAAGTCCCTTTTTGATGAGGTAGAGTTTTAAATAGAGTCCCAGTGTAACAGCCGCTCCAGAGAGCAAGCTCCACTCACGGCAGAAGGAAGGCAGCAGAAGGCAGGAGCTCAAAATGGTCATGAATTCCCTCCACCACGAGAGCAGCTTCTCTCTCCTCTGAATGCTGGGAGAACCAGAGAGCTAGGGTTGTACCCAGTCCCTTTTTTCCCCGTTCAAATCTTGCGGCATCCCTTACTTACAGGAGAAAACCTTAGGTAAAAGAGGGAAGCCAGCTGGACTCCTCTCCCTGCGGCCGGGTCTTTTTGTCTCTCTTAAGCACTCAGTAATTCATCCCTTAGCGAGAAAGTATGGGGGAAATTCTTCTAAAAGAAAAAGAAAAATACAAAAGGGGAACTCCTAAAACCCCAACAGCCTGTCAAGAGAATAAAGCACCTGTGCTGTCTTCACAAGAGACTGACATGCATTGCCTCAGTGAGTTGTAGGGATCCTATCAATGTCTGTGTGATAAAGGCACTTAAAACACATAGACTCTTCTGCAAAATTCATCTCAATATTCCTTAGAGAAAGTCAGATGGATTATATTTATACTGGCATTAGGAGTAGTTACAGCTCTTGCTCAGAGAGTCTGAGGTTTTTTCATTCTGATGATAGAAAAGTGTCATCTGGGGTCTTTTCTGGTGTTTCCCTCCTGAAAAAGGAGCCTTCTCACAGCAGAACACGTTTTCATAGTCTTACTCTTCGTTGTGTTGGCAGAAGACTTCCAAGGGAGGGGTGAGCAAGCTGGGTCACAGGATCAGGATACTCCCACTATGGTTACCATAAAAACTTTTGGCAGCCCTTAACAGGCAATGAGGGAGAACACTTCAGCTCGTCAGCTTTGAGACTAGATGATCTTTAAGGTCCCTTCCAATCCAAGCCATTTTATGACATTCTTCCAAGCAGCTGGGTAGGTCACTTGGCTGCCCCTCCCAATGGTAAGCCATGTGCCTTGGGCCATGGTGAGAGGACAGCCTTACAGTTCCTCTGAGAGGTACCAGGTGGCATCAAAATTATGCATATCAAAAACTTTCCTCAACATGCGTTTAGAGTCCTTTGAATTCCAGAATTTTGTTATGTAGACAACCACATCAAGCAGGTTTAAAGGGGGATTACCTGCACAATGAGCCCACAGAGGAGATGGACTCATAACAAAACTTCGTATTTGCCTAGTCCCTACCAAATTCTAGAGCATTCCCCTACTCTTGGTAATTCCGGAATAGGTCAGGACACAAAGATATTTACACCTGTGCCAGTGTTGCCACTAAACCCTTAACTTTGCAGGTCCAAGTCACAAGGAACAAAAAATCAGTTGATCATATATGAATTTAGCAGTCCAAGGAGGTGATTTTCTTGGTCTTGATCTCTTTCCCAGAAGATAGGTATGTCACCTGTTTGGCAGGCTGAGCAGGGATGAAAGAACAGACAGAGAAGTTGGGTCACAGTTAGCCAGATTAGATATAAATCACATATTTAGAGCAACAGAGAGATCTCACGAGCTTACAAGGAAGATGGAGCAAAGATTTCTGGATGATGGAATATTTCTTCATCTGTAAATTGTCTTCTGATGCCTTACAGTTATACCGTGCTACTATGGTTCAAGCACTACCAATCCTTTGACTGAAAGATGGTTCTTACAGACTGTCTCCATCACTCTCTGCCTAAAATCGTGGGTGTACAGGGTATCACCCTACTGCCTCACCAAGCAGAACATTCTGTTCTTGTAACTAAACGTATTTGTCATATAAGCAAGCTCTGTTTTCACAGCCCCTGGATGCCTGTTTCCAGGACTTAGCTGATCCAATGCTCAGGAATCTTCATCTAATTTCCAGACTAAATTTACTTCAGGTCAATTAAAAACCGCTTGTTCTAGTGCCAACATTTTTTTTCTTCATTCCAATGTTTCTTTTTGCTTCTAGCTGTTTTAACTTTCATGTGCAACAGCACTAATTTCCCCTCTAAACTGCTTTTGTGCTGAGCTAAAAAAGCCACGTTCTTCAGCTTCCCCTAAGATGACAAGCTCTCCATCTTCTGTCCATGTCCTGGCACTTCCTTTTACCTGCTTGGTTTGAATAACTCATTCATGGACAAGACCGTCCAGGCCTGGAGGAGATAATCTCATCAAATCCTCTCACTTCCCTGAGCAGTAAATACAAAACCCCATAAAATATTGCTCCTGAAGGTGAATATGAGGTATCACTCTTGTATTTCCACTTGTGCTTCTCTTGGCCCAGAAGATTTCTTTCATCTCTGGCATCCTCTGTATGCCAGAAAATACAAAAAGCATCTCTCGGGCAATGTTCACTGCAGGTGGTGATTTGTGGCCTCAGGGTACAGCTGGTAAATTGCAGCTATCCATCTCATGTCACAGCACATTTCCTTTTGTAGATGTCTCCTGGCTTCAGGGCAGGAGGCAAAGGCACATTGGAAGAATGCTTTGAAGTTCATTCTGCATTTTAAAAAGCCAAAAAAGAAAGAAACAAACTTCACAAGCTAACAGTTCTAATATGAGAGGACAACTAGCCAGATCCTAAGTTACTGCCATTCAGTAATCTTCCCTTCCCTTCCCTTCCCTTCCCTTCCCTTTTCCTTGCTTTTCTCCCTTGGAAGCTCATAAGCTCATAAAACCTTCAGACTTTCATAAGCAAGATGATGGATTTGGAAAGTAGAAGTTATGACTGGAATGAAGACACTAGAACCACAAGTGAGTTATTTTTCACATAATTAGTAGTTTAATGACATCATGACATGCCAAAGAGATATTGCCATCAGCATCCAGAGCTACACCTTGTTAAGACTCCTATTCACTCTGTTTCTTGATGGCAAACATAAAGCCAACCCCACTCTATGCATAGCTCATCTATAGGATGAATTTCACCCACTAATGAACTTAACTACATTCTTTGTTTGGATGACAGTGTCACGGATGGTGAGTCACTGGCCAAGGAATATAAGGCTAGTATTTTTAATTTGGCCTGAATTTAATCTGCTTGGGTTTTCACAGGTGATAAGTGTCAGCACCACCTCCTAGATGTATCACTGCAAACTTGGAAATCATCTTCACTATTGCTGTTAATGCTCAAATAACAGACAAATGCTTTCTCTGGATTTCATCTTTCAAAATTGTGATGAAATAATTATTTTCCTCTATTAAAAAAAATGGTAATATGTTATTAGGTCCTGGCCAGAGTACACAGTCAGACAAATGCAATACTAAAGTGTTTCCAATACTTACGATTTTATCTGGACCTTTATTACATGTTCTAAAAACCCCAGACTTTGGATCAGGGGATTAGATATGTATCTCAGATTCCTCATCTTTATTTTTCCTTTTAATTCAGGGAAGGAAAGATAGTCTGAAAAACATTTTAAGTCTGTTCTATTGATTCAAAAAGCAAATGAAAAACTGGCTGGCAAAACAAAAAAAAGTAATTTAAAAATTTAAATAAAAGTTGGAACCTGGTAAAGAATACTTTACTATAAATATTCAAAGAAATAAAGGCCCATACCTGAAAGAGAAGAGTAAACTAGTTTTTAAAAAAAACTCCTTTACAAGGGCAGTGAATGCAGTTATGAAAAGAATAATACAACTCCGATATGCAATAACAGGGGAGTTTAAAATCAAAAGTTAAAATCTACAAACTGTAGATATTTTTGCGTGGAAAAAGGGAGAAAGGAAAGCTGGCACAATAAGTAGGATATCTTAATAAATCAAAATCAGAATGAATCCTATGCGTAATATTGGCTCATAGACAGACACAGATGAATTAAGAAGGACAGAACAGACTTAATAACATAATTCAGAAGCAATCAATGTCTTCAGAAACCATTTATTCCAGTTTGGGGGAAAATATATTAATATTGCATGGTGATGATTAAATACTTTACATTTAAAGTATTAAAAAAACCATGTGAAAGAATAGCTAATGATATCAGATACATAGATATTAGGTATGTGTGTGACTGGTAGCGCAGATTTACAGAAAAAGTAACCAACAACTAACATACGCTGTTGAGTTTGAGGAATAACTTTCATCCTGGAAACAGAAAGAGTCCTTCTGGGACAGGGAAACAAAATAACTTCAGTAAAGTTGGGCTATAAGCCTAACTCTAGTCATGGAAATAATTTATGGAGTCAATGACATCATTGAAAAAAATAGCACTGATCCACACAGAAAACAAATAACATCAAGCCAATCTCACATAAGTTTTGATAGGCAAAAAACGACAGTATGGATGTAGCATATTTACACAGGAATACTCTAAATTACACCAGAACATTTCTCTTATGAAATTGGAACCATCAGATAATCAACATAATGTACATTTAAAAGGATAAAAGTGTCAGATATGTCTGAAATGATGGTTTAAATGCTTATACACATCTTTGTCCTAATACATCTCAGCTGTAGTCCAGATGGATTTGTCTGTAGACTTACATTATATAAGATTTTTATCAAAGGCTAAGAAAAAGCATGAAAATTGTTATGGATAAATATAGCAGATAACTTGGATTGGCAAGAGCAATAAAAACCAAGACAGACTGCTAACAGGAGGCAATTCACTGTGGTTGATACGCAATCACAAGCAAATTACTGGTACTTTCACATGACCAAATGTAAGACTGCACGCTTAAAAATGATTCTTAGGGTTACGATTTACCACATTGGGGTAGGGGACATGATATGACTCTCTGGAAGTCAGCGATTCCAACAGGGAGGTGCAGGTCCTGGTAAGTAATGGTTGAACCTGAGCAGACCTGTGAACCTCAAGTTACAAACAGGGGAAGTAGACACATAAAGTAGTGGGATTCAAAGCTGAGGTTGCAAATTTGGAAAGAGTTAATAGCAGGGAGGAAAAGGAATCACTGTAGAAATGGGAAAATGCAGTCTCTGCATCAAGGACAATTCACAACAGTTTTATTTTGAACACAGATGTGAATTAGAGTCAATCTGTGGTTCTGGACCAGGAAAAAGGCTCACCACCTTAGTGATAGATCCTGGAAGCCAGAAATGGGAGTGCTTCAGTTTCATGTTTCATTTCAAGCCAGCTCCAAATATTTGAAGTGTCTGGAAAGGCCTGGTCCCCAGAAAGCTTGGGGTGATCCTAGGGGAGGACTGGGTTCCTTACTGCCAGTCCATAGCACCCTGTCCCAACCAGCTAGTGAGATCTTGATGGGGTGGTTTTGTAAGAAACAAGTTCCTTGTAAGCCCCTGCACTTGCTGAATTGGAGTGTTGAGGGAGTCAATCACCGATTGATTGTCCTGTACTTATCTCCCTAATTGTTGCTAATTACCCTGTATTGTACTCCCTTTTTCGTCGGGTTTTTTCTTCACTGCTTCCTGAAAGGGGGCCTGAGACCAGAGGGGGATAGGTGTTTGCAAATAAAAGGGACCCTTTGCATCATGGGATCATTTTTGTAGAATAAAAAACTCGTCAGACAACGAGTTACAGACAATCAAAAGACTTAAAAGACACCTCAAGTTGAGGAAAGGGTAGACATATCTCCTAGTCCTGATTTAGGCTGCTACCCTGACCTACAAGGAACTGGACTACTGTTTACACTGGTCTTCAAAGTGAGGAAAGCAGTCTTCTCAGGCTTCCAGGAGGACAGGAACTGGACGTCTGCTGCACTGCACTCTAGTAACAAATTGACACGCCTCCTTCTCCCAGTTGCCAGTGGATGCTATGACAGTGGGAGAGCATCCTGTCAGGCCCCCCTGCCCAGATGATTTATATAACAAAGAGCTGAATATTAATAAAGGCTTTAGCCATGTTCATTTCAGTTTCCTTCAGCAGACAGCTGAGGTCACTCCAGTAACTCTTGGTGAGGATTATTTCTCTGCCACACCTACCACATGCTGACAGCTTTATACCCGCTTTTCTTGCAGGGCTGATGTCAGTATATAGACTTATCCTTTTCCCCAGACTTTTCCTGGAAGGAATACAAATTTCAGGTAGTAAACCAACCCCTGTCCCAGGGGATCTGGTTTTCTGAGAGACCACCTGCCTGGACTCCCTGTGGTAGCTCCAGAGGAACCTTCTGTGGCTCTTGTTTCACCTTGAAGTTGTGTTGTCCTCTTCCCCGTTCAGGTCCCAGCCAGCATCTGCCACCTTTGGAAGGTTAAAAAAATAAGTACTTGAAAGGATCTGAGCAGAGCTGAAAATGTGAACCAGGTCTTCAATTACTCAGTCTGTGGAAGACTGAAGAGTCTGTGGTAGGGCCAGAGAGTGGAAAAATCAGGGAGTGCTGGAAAGAGGATGCTGAAGCCTTGGGTGTTTTATGGGCTGGTGACATCCATCCTGTGCAGCCTGGGTACTCTGAGACAGCACAATGAGGACCAGGGGACAACGGCCAAAGGACAGAAGAGGCAAAAGAGATAAAAAGGAACGGGTCATGGTTGTAAATAGAATTATAGAACAATTTAGGTCAGAATAGCCTGGATTAGATTACTCTAAACAGATGCTAAGTGTCTATTGATCTTTTTTGGTTCTACTAGTCCCAATCACCATTCCTGTGCATCTCTGTGCACTTCTTAAACCAGCCCTTCAGGAGATGCCTGTGTACCAACATGCCACCAGAGGTAGAGCAATAGTCGGAAGGAGCAGAGGAAAGAGCCAAACATGAACAGAAGCCCCTGAAAACATCATCAAGTGCTACAAGGTGGGGGAGGAAAGAATAGGCAAGAGGCCACAAGTCAATGGCTTTCAAGTGCTATTCCTTTCTCCTGCCTTTCACTTGATTATCCTGATAAAGGTCCTTCTGGGAAGGATTTGTCTTTGGTCCAATGATACCACTCTTCGCACTCATTTGTGTCCCCTCTGAAAGTATAATAAGCCTCCTTAGTGATAAAAATTAGGTAGGTATTTGGGTTTCGGATTCTCCCTTTTGTTTCTTTCTCTCATGTCCCACATGTTGCTAAGATACAATAACAACCGGGTACTTAAGAGATGCAAAAGAAGTTGCCCTGGGAAGGGTGCTGTTGGCTACTCTCTTACCAGGGAGGTTTCTCATGGAGCGAAAATTGGGCTGAGGGAAGGGATTGGGTGCAGCTACTCGCTCTTCTTGCTCTCTTGGCACTCAGAGGGGAAGGAGGCTGCAGTTGCTGTGGGAAAAATTCACCACCACTGTGGGGTTCTGTCTTCTGCTGCTTTCTTCTACTATGAGTGGAGATCTGCTCGTAATAGTGGCCATTGCACTGGGACCTTATTAACACCCTACCTTACTAAAACAGGAACTTTTCGCCATCTGCTCGGGGGCCTCAGGGGAAAACACTGGGATCCCAAACCCTCTCCCTCTCCCAGGGAGCCTTTCCTGGCCCTGCTCAGAGTGGGGCTGCCGCTGCTTCACCTGTGTTATAAATGCATATTGTATTATCGGCTTTTCGCAAATTTCAAAATGAATGTCATATGTGTAATGTTAGAGAACGTAGTTGCATGGATATAGTTTTTTTAAATAGTAGTGTGATTTCCTTAGGATTATATCATGATATGTAGAATACTTTTTTTCATGTAGTTAACTCAGGATAGCAAAGAAAAGCAAGGAAGTTCCCCACATTCCTGGACCATCTGGCTGAAGATGACAACGACAGGCCTAAGGCTCTGGAAGGAAGAATCTATCGATCAGAATGTGGAACACAGGATGACCAAAAGATGTGGTCAGCAGAACTGGACTACAGTAGATTATCAAATTTTAAACAGACCTGCAAGAAGGAAATAGTGACAGGATAGGGGGGACTTGAAACCCAAGAGATGCCAAAAAAGGAATATTTGAATGATGCACAGAGATCTATGAATATGTATGAGACTTGGGCACTTAACAGAAGAGGTTTGTTAACTAAGGTGTGCCCCTGACATCGTGCCAACCACCCGGCCGTATTAACTCTTTGCTTTATTTCTGTCTCCTATTGTCCTTTTTGTTAAACTCCTTATTAAACCGTTTAAAATTTTACCAGGAGTGAACCTCCTTTTTCACACCTGCTAGTTTTTTTCCACTGCTCCAGGTTTCACTACACTGTAGCTCTGTACTCCCTGCCCTGCTGGGATACCCTGCAGTTTCAGCCCTGCCAGGGCATCCCACCGTTGGAGCTAAAGCCACGGAGTTTCTGCCACCTCTTGCTTGCTACCCGGCCATTCCAGCTGCTGCTCCAAAGTTCCTGCTGAAGCCCATTTTCACCATTCAGGCTGTCCGCCATTGACCGTGTGCTCCCCGAGGTCAGGCCACAGCGCCCCCTGCAGCCCGGGAGAACCATCACAGCACCCCCTGCCGGCTGTGAGCGTCACTGCACCCAAGGGGAAAGTGTCTGAGAGCCGAGGGAAGGCTGTCACTGGGGCCTGCTCTGCTTGGTGTTACTGCCAGAGTTACTGCTGTTTGTTTGCCTTGTTATATATACTAGTAAAGAACTGTTATTCCTTTTCTCATGTCTTTACCTGAAAGCCCCTAATTTCAAAATTATAACAATTCAGAAGGGAAGGGGGTCATATTTTCCATTCCAGGGGAGGCTCCTGCCTTCCTTAGCAGACACCTGCTTTTCAAATCAAGACAGTAGGGGGATTTGTAAAATACATGGTACTGGGGATTTGAAACTGCAGAATACCTGTCTCTCAGTTTGGCAGCCCTTCTGCACCTCTGTTCTCCACCTGCATGGAAAATAAAGGCTCCATGGAAAACAAAAGCTCTGCTCACACATTAAAGCAGCAAGGCTTGCTGGAGTGAAAGGGCTCCCAGGTAGAAGTTCTCATTGCTTTCAGAGAGGTGAGGACTTGGTCTAACACTTTTCATTGCAGTTTTGTGTATGGTTCCTACTGGTTTCCAAGTGGCACATAGACCTTTTGGGGTGAAAGAGCTTGTCAGTGGTCCTGCAGCAAAAATAAGAGGAGGAATGAAATTCTGTACAGGGAGTGTGATGGAGCTTGCTCAAATTCCTCTGAGGGAAGGAAAATGTTTTATCCTGTTTCTGGGCATATGGCAACATAGCAGAGCCCTTTCTGCTTGCTATATTGTGGCTAATAAAACTCCTGTGCTTCACACTCAGCAGATGGTTTTGTAGCTGATAAATGAACCAAAATGGGATCCTGTTCCCTTTGCTGCAGCTTTCCTGGCTGTGCAGCGCTAGAAAGAGCAAAGGTCGCCCATGAGTTGCTGTGTACGTCAATAATTTAGCAGAGCAAGGCTGGTAAACCTTGACAGCTTGAATAAGAGATCATCGAGGAGATGGGGAAGAGAAGAGAGATGAGTGAGATTTCAAATGCTGTGTTGAGACACACTGCAGAATCTTTCATCAGAAAGGAGAAGATATTTTAAAAGCTGCCTCTGCTGAGCGAGCTTTTGCAGGACTGCAGTGACATAGAAGATCCTGAGGCCAACCTTCCCCAAGTGGCCTTCTCCGTACACCAAAAATATTTCCAGATTGAGCATGGACCCTCCGTGCAGAAAATTGCATCTCCATAACGAGTGGTTCACTTTTCTCCATTTCCTTGCTGCGGCCATGTGGCATCCAAAGAGATTCTCCACTGATGGGCCGAAATTCCTGGAGTCTTACTGGCTTTGCCAACCATTTTTACTCCCTGTAGTGTGGTCACAAGCCCATGGTGAGACTCATAAATGTATCTGGAAAACTTTACATGGAGTTATATATGGAGCAGAAGAAATGTTTTTATGGCAGCTTGAACCAGGACTGTGAGTGCAGAAATACAGTCGAAATTGTTGTCTCTCATTGACATAAAACTGCTCTCTCTCCATTTGCTATACAGGAGAGTGGTGAGGACTATGTGATGTCTGAAGGAACAAATTCAAGACTTTCTTCACAATAATAGATGAACATGAAAACAGAAAGGGTGTAAACAGTATAGTGATGATTTCTGAGTCTGCAGTTTGAGGGTTGAGTGGTACCAGCTTACACAGTGTTGACTTCATGGGGTGCTCTTCAGGACATTACTCTTCACCTGTGATGTCTCTGTGGGGCAGGAAATTACAAGGATTCAAAACAGCCCTGCAGAAAACCTGTGGAAAAGGAGAAGGAAGAATTCTCCAAGTTGCTGAAGCCCTCCCTGCTGCTTCCCTCCTCATTACACCTTTGTGGACTCTAATAAATAGCAAACAGCTGCTGGGGCTCATTCCTTGCTGTTCTGTAACAGTAAGAAGTGTCCAAATGGAGCTTAAAAAAAAATATCTAATAACAGCGTACCTCCCCTAAACTGCTTCTAGCACAACCATTCCACACAAATCATCCCATAAACACTTTTGAAGATCGCAGTAAAGCACAAACAGCCTCCATTGGTATTATTAGAGGACTTCTCTGAGTAAACTGAGAGCTGGCAGCCACTGCTTGGTGCCAGCGTCTCCCTTGCTCCATTCTCCCTCTTTTTTTCCCACTCTCCCAGGGTTTTTCATGCCCTCAGTTAGTAAAATGTTTCCTGTGATGCTGAGACTATCTTTATGTTCATCTGCTGTCCTGCTCTGCCTGTGAAATAACCCAGCCTCCCTGCCAAGGTGGGACAGCCCTTGCAAGTCTCCAGCCCTGGCTGTGTAGGATAATTCTTCCCTAGGCTTCAGCAGGCATTGCTCTGCTGGGCCGAGGCCTCTGTGGGGGCAAGAAAAGACCTAACAGACGGATGCAAGTAAATGCTACTCTTCCTCTTCCATTGGTGCTTAAAAAGACAGCCCAGTGGAGTCCACCCAATGTGTGACCCCTGTAAATACGACACTGAACTGCCATGGGCTGCACAGGAGAGACGCTACTGGGATGGGTGCCTGGGCATGAAATTAAAAAAACAAGTGTCTCCAAAAAAGAGAACAAAGACTAAGTTTTCAAACCCAGCAGCTACCTTGAAACAGCTGAACAGGAGGACAGGGGCAAGGCAGCTTCCCTGAACTGGGAAGTATTGGTTTGAGAAAAGGCTGCAGGGCAATAGGGAGGGAAAAAGGGACTGGCAGGAAGTGCCATTTCCATCACTTGGTGTTGCAAATCATCCCCATGGCCAAGAACCTGGCCCACATTCACTCGTAGGCAGCTGCAGATGGACATGATGGAACTCATTCCTTAAAACTGCTGCCCTGACAAAAGCAGCTGTTGCATGAGCTGCAGAACCCGTACTTGAAAGCTGGTGTTGAGTTTTTGGCAAAAATAAATCCTAAGCTCTGGCTGAAAGTTTTCCCATCATCAATATATCCAAAATAAATTTTTTAATGGGGATTATCTGCTGCTTAGTGACACAGTAGCTTTGCTGCAGGAAATGGTGGATTCTCTCCCTTCCATCAGTTTTTGCAGAATTTTCAAACTTCCTCTTTCTGCGTCCTTTTTTGCTCTGCCAGAGCTGGACCAAATGACCAGAGGTTTCAAAGCTCTGGGGATGCAAGTATACTCACACATTATATGATCAATAAACGTAGTTTCCTTTGGAACTGCTGAGCACACATATTGCCGCTGCACTCCACTTTCCTTCTTGTTGGGGTTTTAGAAGTTCCCCCTTCTTTCTTTCTTTTTTTCCATCTTAAAGGAATTTTTCCCCATGCCTTGTTGCTAAGGAACAAATTGCTGCGTACTCAAGAGAAATAAAGGGACCTGGCCACAGGGGGAGGGTCCAGCTAGCTGCCCTCTTTTTGCCTGGAGTTTTCTCATTGGGCAGAGATGCCGTGCGAGATTGGAACTGGAGGGGAAGCAGGGTACAGCCTGGCTAGTAGTACTCTGGAAGGGGAGAGACAGAGGCTGCCCTGCCCGCCGCTCCTCTGCTGCTTCTGCCACAGCCACTGCTTTCTGCCACAGCTGCTGCTTCAGCTTTCTGCCGCTGCTGCTTAGAGCTTTTTGCTACACTGTAGCCGCGGCCCCCCCTGCCTGCCGAGATGTCTGGAGGTCCTGCTGCAGCTCCGGAGTTTGATACATCTCATCTACAACCCGGGATTTGGATCCATCTCTCCTGCTCCAGCCGCCTGTTCCCGAGGTTTCCTGTCCCTCTGCCCCAGGGTTTGTGCAGTGACTTCCCCTCCGCCATCACTGCGTGGTGCCGAGCTCGCTCCGCAGCGCCCCCTGCAGCCGCGGGGGAACATCGCACCCGCCCTGCTCACCGGGAGCCGCCAGCGCCCCCTGCCGGCCGTGAGCGTCACTGCACCCAAGGGGAAAGTGCCTGAGAGCCGAGGGAAGGCTGTCACTGGGGCCTGCTCTGCTTGGTGTTACTGCCAGAGTTACTGCTGCTTGTTTGCCTTGTTATATATATATACTAGTAAAGAACTGTTATTCCTACTCCTCATATCTTTGCCTGAGAGCCTCTTAATTTCAAAATTATAATAATTTGGCGGGAAGGGGGTTACATCTTCTATTCCAAGGGAGGCTCCTGCCCTCCTTCGCAGACACCTGTCTTTCAAACCAAGACACTTGTTCTGCAGCACATTTCTGAAAATAGCAGTTTCTAATAAAGTCTGTCTTTATCTAATCTGGTTAAAATAGTCCACGTGGAAGCTGAGTCTGAAACTGAATTATTCTTATATCAGTGTAAGCTTCATCATGAGAAATAAAATTATAAAATAAGGATTTTCTATACTGGCATTTCCCAGGTCTTCATTTTACAGTGGTAAAGTTCTGTGGATGTAGTGTTATTTGTAACAAACACTGAGAATAAGAGTGTAGGTATGACCTTTCTGGGACAGATCAAAGGGGCCATCTGTCCTGGTAACTCACTTCTGCCATTGGCCCATGTTGAGGAAAAGGGCATTGGAAATCAGGGACCCTTTCCCCAGCTTTCCTTCAGACATTCTCAGCTTGAGGTGGTATCCCGACCCATAGACCAGTTCTCCATGTGGTCTTCTGTATCCTTTGCTCAGGCACAGTGAAAACCTGGGCTTTATTTGAAATCCCAAACTCAACTGCAGTTGGTTCAAATGCAATAAATCACTGAAGTTAGACAGCTAGTGTTGAGATTACAAATTATCCAAGTCAAGCTTATAAAGTCTTACCTCTTGCTCTGGTTTCAAATATGTTTTTCTTCATCCTACAACATACACGTACACTCAGAGTTTTATTGGAAAAGGCTTGGAGTAAATCTCTTTATTATTTAGGAGAGAGTGGGATTCAGGGCTTTGGTAGGGGAGATTCAATTCAGTTCCCCCTACCTCTGGGACACCCCTGCAGTTGAAGCATAAGATAGAGGAGTTTTGTCTCCCATTTCTTCCTGACAAATGGCTAATTGCTCCAGGAGACGTTCACAGCTCAGCAGGACAGGCAAAGGTCAGCAATTCCATCCTGACCCAGCATGAGTGTCACATTCGGAAGCCTGCCTTTGACTAGGACCAGCACATGCATTTTCAGGGGAAGAAGCAAGAAAACATGCAACAACCTGCCCATAATGTCTTTATAAACACTAGTTTATTTCTAGCTTCTAATATCCAAATATTAGCAAGAGAAAAAAAATATTATTTTTAGCCACCCATCTGGGGATAAGCTATGACTCTTAACTGGTTCCAGAAAAAATGAGCCAGAGTGCAAATCCAGCCCTCAAAAATGAGGAAATGTCATCTCTGTCCAGTTTCTCTCTCCCTTCAACAGCAGGAGGTTTCAGGCACCAAGGGAATGCTGGCCCAGCAAACCACCACGGTTCCTTCTCAGAAATCTTTTCACAGCCCTCTGCTTATGCTTCATACTTCAAAGGTAGTTACCAACCAGATGATCCAGTTTTGGGTTTTCTGGCAGAAGCAACTCCTGCAGCTCCACCTCTGCCACAGACTTTGTACATAAGCTTAAGCAAGATAGTGAACTGAGGAGTTCTCAGAACAGAGTAATACCACATTCTTGGGCTATTCAATCCAACACAAACTGTATTTGCTTGTATAGTAATAAATGAGTTTATATCTGCTCTTCCTGAATCCTAATGTCATACAAATAATATAAATAATTTCCACTTTTTTCAGTGGTTTAAAACATGAAGAGTGATGTACTAATACATAATTTAATAACTAGGCACATTTTTTTGTTTTTCCTTTTCAAAAGCCTAACAGGCCCCGGTAGATGTGAAATCCCAGCACATAAAGGGGAGCCCACTTGCTTAAACATTGGGTCTGCTTTACATCCATCATAAACAGACACTGAGCAAATGCAGTAAGAAAATATATACATTAAACTGGCTCAATTTTATAATCCACCTATAACTGTTGCCCCTGGAAAAACCTTTTTGAAAATCTTTGATTCACATCTACAAAGCGAGTCCTTGATCTGCATGAATCCTCACTCCATGACTGTGGATTTTCATCACTCTGAAGTGAGATACAAAGTCACTTGGGAAAAACTCCATTTTCACAGAGTCTAAATAAAAGTCAGAGACTTAATTTGCAGAGTCCTCCATCAGCCTGAAAGGTTTATACAAATGGAGCAACAGTTTGGACAAAGTCTCAATCCCAGCCATAAATCATCAAGACATTAAAGCTCCATACAGGCTTTTAGATCTTGCAGCAGGTTGACTGACATCTTAAGAGCTGCAAGGAGTCCTTTAGGGTGAAGACCAGCTGATCAAGTAGGAGATAGCAAATGTTGCCAAAGGATGTTGTCATTAAGCTCAACCAGTTCTTAAACAATGGGGCAGGTTGCCCTCCCAGTAAGCCTGCAGACCTCATGAGGTTTAACACAGAGAAATGTAAAGTTCCATGTTGGGGGTGGAATAAATTCACACAGCAGCCCAGGCTGGGGCCAGCTGAACAGACCCAAAGGTCCCAGTGGACTATACGGTGCCCACGAGCCAGCATTGTGCCTATGCAGCACAGGATGATCATGTCCACAGAGCAACCAGCAGGCTGAAGAATGTAACTCTTCTCTCAGGAGATCTATTCTGGGTACACCACACAGTTATGAGAGACAAAGGAATGGGTATCTTGAAGAAGAAGTGTCAAAGAAAGCTTGAGTCTGGCAAAAGGTTGAGATTGCCAAACAGGATAGAGTTGATATCTTGTCTAAACATCACCAAAAAGGAGGACGTCTATTTAATAGATAGGTGTGCACTTTTTTTTTTTTTTTTTTTTTTTTTTTTTTTTTTTTTTGGTTAGAGGGCTTTACAGCTGCAACTGTTGTAGACAGGCAACAACTCATGTGGCTTACATTACAAAGGGGTCAAGTAAATACTTTACTTGAAGCTGCAAGTGCCCCACAGCCCTGGTCTAACAGAAGCACTCATTGCCTCCTACCCACAACTGGTATCTTTCAGCAAAACACATCTCTTGCAGGTACAGACAGGGACAAAATTGCCCAACTCTGCAGATGGCTCAAAAGTCCAGCAAATATCTGAAGCCGTTGTGTTCTGGACAAGGCAACCAGAGTTACCTCCTTGGCTTTTTCCTTACCTCCTGTGTTTTTCCTAGTGTTAATGAAAAAATGAAATGCTACCCTAGATGAGAAACACATAATATATTCCAGCATAAAGGAAAAGATCGAAAACAGACAGAGATAATAACTCTTCCTACATGAAGGAAATTAGTAACTCCAGAAATTATATACAGGCTCTTAATGCAACAGATCTTTCCTTTGGATAAATGTAGGTTTGGGAATGGCTTTGACCCTTGGATGCTGTTTTTCTTTTAATCTTCTAAACCTAGGTCTCTCCTTCAGCTCCACTTTCTTTGTCCTGACTTGTAAGGACATGGACAATTTATACTTTTTACTATTTTGCTGGGGTTCTGTATCACATTTTGGGTCATATTAGATTCCAAACTGAAAGAAACCCACATCTTTTATTAAGTTTTGCAAATTGGCTGCCTGATACAAGGAGTTTCTTACCTGGTGATTCCTGGAACAGCATTTCCAAACAAAGCAGGTAAAATGTCTTTCCCAAAGAAGAATTTTGTTTTCGTAAGAGCAGCTGTCACCCTCAGCCAGCTCTAACATAACATCAGAGGCCAGCATGCAACTCCCACTGAACAGCAGTGCTTGTTGAAGCCAGGTAAGTACCAGGAGAAAAAGAAAGGCCCCCAATGTCAGAGGGACATGGACCTGCTGGAGCAAATTCAGATGAGGCCATGAAGATGCTCTGAGAAGTGGAGCCCCTCTGCTCTGGAGACAGCTTGGGAGAATTGAAGGTGTTCAGCCTGGAGAAGAGAAGGCTCCAGGCAGACCTTAGAGCCTCTACCAGTGCCTAAAGGGGCTCCAAGAGAGCAGGAGAGAGACTTTGGATAAGGACCTGGAGTGACAGGACAAGGGGGAATGGCTTCCCATAGCAGAGGGCAGAGTTAGGTGGGATATTAGGCAGAAATTCTTTGCTGCAAGAGTGGTGACACCCTGGCACAGGCTGCCCAGAGAAGTTATGGCTGCCATATCCCTGGAAGTGTTCACAATGTGGTCTCATAGAAGATGTCCCTGCCCATGGCAGAGGGGTTGGAAGGAGACACTCTTGAAGATCACTTCCTACACAAGCCATTCTGTGATTCACTCATTCTGTGATTCCATGACTCATCCATGGCTGAGGCCATGTTCCCATCACAAGGCTCTAGCCAGCACCCAGCTCCTTGAGAATCAGCTCCATGTTGAGACACTGCAGTCAGCTTCTGATCTGCTCCAAGGTACCAAGTTCCAGCATGTTTAACAGACATGTTTTTATTAACTGTTGTCCATCTTGTTGCCAATCTGCAGCCTGATCCAAAGCCCCCAAGTCAATAGAAGTCTCTCCCTGTCAAAATCTCTTTTGATCCATCAGCACTGCTTACAGAGTTTTCTTTCTCTCAAAAAACTTACTGCAGTTTATTATTTTAATTACAAGCATTGTAAAAATTAATTATGATTTCCAATACATTTTGGAGAAACTCTGCAAAATATACAAAGTCACCAACTGAGATATAAATTACGTGTCCTTTGTTGCTGCTTTCAAAATAAGATTTTATCTGTGTGCATTTTAGCTCCTTCCAGGCTAAACTGCTTTTGCTGTGCTTACTCATGTGAATGATTGTAGAGGAGTCCAGCTTTTTGTTTTTGAGTAGCTCTTTTCAGTGTAAACCAGTCATTTCCGATTCGGCCTTAATTAGTAAAGCATTTCCTCCAGGAATTTGTTATTTATTTAACTTGTTAACCACAAGAGTAAAATCTGCTCTTCCAAACCCTGTCTTTTTCTTCAAGACCTGCTCTGAGAAGTGAAATGTAGAGCCACGGGGGTCATTTATATCTGGTTTTCAACTAGATTGGCCAATGTTATGTTGGTTAGATGTTACCTCCCCTTTTCCAGCACTGCCCTGCTGCTCCAAAAATGAGCAATCCAGGGAAAGTGGTCAGACACTGTTAAGCTATATCTTCCAAGTACCCATGACCTCCCTTGCTTTTTTCTTTCCCCCCCAAACGTGAGTGAGGAGAAGATTTTGACCAGAGCCTGTCCCACAAGCAACAGGCTAAAACCACCAATTAGCAAAGAAATTTGACCAATAGTTAAGAAATCTCAACATCTGTTACTGGCAGAATGGCTATGACCTGTTCTTGCTTGTTTTCAAGACAACTGAATAGGAAATTAATTTGACACAATCAGCTGCACTTATTTATTTTCTTTAGTCAGGTTTGCTTCTGTGTTTTCACTACAGTCATGGCTCTGACATTGCATCCAAGCCCCTGATGCAAGGGAGAGTCTGTGTTTTCTCCTGAATTTTACAAAGCTGCTTATGAACAGCACTTTCTACATTCCTAGTGAGATGTGGGAAATGATAAGGTTTATTTCCAACTTCATGTATGTATGAACACATACGCATGTCTGGAGATTATCCATTCCTTGAAACTTGTTACTTCATGTCAGACCCACATCTGCACATCATGGTGCATTCAACCCATTTCCACGTTGGTTATATTAAAAGTAGGTGCATATGTGTGTACCTACACATACCAAACCTGTGACAGTGATGATATCTCGTAGTAGAAGATTTAAGTGCTTGAGTTCCATTCCTTTTGCTTAAAATAATGATGACCTCTCTGGCTATCCTCAGAGGTATAATTTTCCTTATTTACCACTCAATTAAGCCTTTTTCAAGTGCTGAGAAATGACTGATTAACATTTAGAAAGATCCTATATAAGTGTTAAGAATCTGGTTTATAAATGCACACCTACTATATAGTTCCTTAAATATTAAACTGTAACCAGGCTACAGGAAATTGTTAAGGCAATTGTTACAGGTAAGGTAATTATTATTATTTCCTCTGGGAGTGATGTTTTATTACCCTGGAAACAGTCAGCATTTGCATTGGATATAGATCATAAAGAATTATGCACAGTAACTTATATTGTTTACGATTGCAGCTCAGATATTCCCTTTAGCTTTGTCTTGCAAAGAAATCCACCACTTTCCCATCAAGGTGCCTGATGAATTGTAGCTCCAGAGAGCCAATGCTGATGGAAATTATGTCACTACTTACCAGGCTCAGTGGACCACAAACTCCTCCCTGAACCAGCTCAGATAAATCCCAAAACCATTTATACCCAGTGTCCTCTCACACACTGTACTTGAGGAGGGGATGCAAGAGGGGCACATTGTCTTTCCATTAAAGAAATTGGCTTTTCCACACTGTAATGCTCTCTGCTTGTGCTACCCCCCTTGAGGCTGGGAGAGCCTGAAGGCTGAACATGGGGTTTAAATAGCATGCTCATTACTGACCTGGGAAGGTGGAAGTCGGCAAAAGAGATTTTAATTATCTTCCCAGGTGTTGCTAAACCCAGAGGTAGTGTGAAGTTAGGGAGAAAGCATCTGTTATTGCAGAGGTCAGCAAACAACAGCAGAAGTTGCTGCAGACTAGACAAAGACAAGCAAAGAGCAGAAGACCCATCCCATGCCTTGCATGGGGAGATGGGATTTACTGTAGGATGGGTGAGGGGACAGGAATGCAACCTACAGATCCGTTGCTGACAGCAGAAGTCAGTCAAGCTTTGATAACAGTCATCACTCTTAATGTGGATGCTTTTCTATGTAGGTAAGCTACCGTTTTTCTACCCAGAAGCATTTCATCAGCATGGTGACTATACCGTGTAATCCCAGCCATAGGACAGCTTCTTCCAGTAGGTGTGATGGTCGAAGAATATGGTCTTCCAGATCAATGACAGCTGGTCTTCCTCCAGGTCTGTCAGTAAACCAGCTTATCTGGATGATCACCAGCTTCTTTCCTACTCAACGCCAGCAGGTTTGCCACGTAAACACCTAGCACAGACACAGTCTCTGGAAATGGAAGTCTTGGTGAATCTCTGACCTGCAGATTTTGGGGCCCAGATGCAACACCCAGAGTCTGGTATAGAAAAAAGCAATTTACCTTTCTTTCTGCAGGATACAGGAACTCCTGCACTCCTCCTCCTCTCATCGCACACCAGTCATACACTGAAGATCACATTCAAAGCATAAACAGTGGAATTAACCTAGAGAAATCTCCCCAGACATGAGGTCGTTTCTTCACCCCAAAACCACCAGGCAAAAAAGAGCCGAAGAGCACAGCCATAGCAGAGGGAAACAGCTCTTCCCATAACCATTAACTGATTTGCTCTTTGGAAAGGTTAACTGGTAATGTAATCAAAAGTGTCACAGGCTTTCCACAGAGTCGTGCCTTGGGGCCATAATTTACACCCTTAGAGATGGCACATTTATCAGCTGCGCATTCCCTCTGGCCAACATAGTCAGAAAATTTCCATCAACAGCCCCTACTGATTTCTACTTACAAAATCTGCTGCTTCAGGATTTCTATAAGACACAATAAAGCCATCAGCATGACCTTTAGAAAACAGGTTTCATCTGCATCACACGAGGTTACTTCTTTCAATAGAGACAGAAGGGAGCTTGACTTGGTGACATTGGAGGATTCCTGATTTATGCCTTTCACACATCCCTTACAGCTGAAAAGCTGATGAGGTATTGAGAGCAAAGCATGAAGTCCATCTCATCTCAGGTCCTGGTTTGACAAGACTTCCCTGTACAGAGATTAAAGAGGAGCGTTGTATGCCTCAGTTGTCTCTCAATCTGAGACCACCAACCAGATTTGAGCATGACTTGGTCAAAAAGGGATGTGAAGTAGGAGCTATGAGATATACAATTAATTTGACATATAGGAGAAAACTTTGGCTATATCAAAAGTGATGGCAGAGTGGTGGAGGCTCAGCTGTGCTGCAGACTGCACAACTTCCACCCATTCAGGGACGACTGCAGTGGCTTAAAATCAGCCTTGTCATGTCTGTAGGGCTATTTCTGCCTCCCACTGGTGCCCTTTCCATGAGTGCCCCCCCCAGTGTGAGATGCCCACAGTGCCAAATGCCATAAGGCCACAGCTATAGCAGGACACTAAGAGCCCATGAACTGTATTTTTGCTGCGTGGAGTGGCTGGAATGAGTTGGGCTGGGTCTTGTGGCTTCCTAATGCTTCAGCAGTATCTCTAGATGGAAAACAATGGAGTCTAAGGGTACAGAGAGGCTCCCAAACAGTGCTGCACATTCAGTCCCAGCTGCTCAGCTCTGCAGCTCCATGTTGTCCAGCACTCTATGCTCACTCTCACTCCTGTGACATGAAAAGCTCTTATCTTAGTTAGCTCTATGCAATTCATATTGAAGGATGAGAACATAAGATTATTTGAGTCTTCTTTTCAGTTGCAGCATATTTTCAGCTGAAACTCAACAGAAAGGTCAAGAACTGCAGATTTTTTTCCTGTTAAAATTTCAGAGAGCCTTTTGTCCAAATTAGCTGACAGTATGTCAGTGGAATAGCCTGGGAGAGCTGGAGTAACTGAGTATTTGGGCTGGCAGGGGTGGTGCTCATGGGCTGTGGCGGTCATTGCAAACTAGTCTGAGGGGCACTTCAGACCACCGACTGCAGGGAAAGCCACAATCCACTACTGCTTTAATTTCTTGTCTCTCTTGGGTGTGATCCAGGCACACATCCTTGAAACGAAGCAAACCCACACTGTCTGAGCATCTCTTTGCTCTCAGGAACTGTGAGCCTGTTCTGCTCCATGTGTTATTTCAGAATGTGCCCAAAGATTTTTAACTTCTTTAGAGCTCAAAGTGGGTATTAAGAGAAGGCTGGAGGCAGTGGAATCCTTTTGAAGGAGATGCCAGCAATGCTCTCCTCTGCAAACAGGCTGCCCTTGGCCACAAAGCCAGCACATCCTGGAGCTCCCACTGAGCTGGGTGGGCCAGGCTCCCCTCTCTGCAGACCCAAGTAGTTCTTTCATAAGCAAAGTGTCACCTCAT
The DNA here is from genome assembly GCA_013396875.1 of Vireo altiloquus. Lineage (NCBI taxonomy): Eukaryota > Metazoa > Chordata > Aves > Passeriformes > Vireonidae > Vireo > Vireo altiloquus. Next base: position 283,790 of record VZRF01006719.1, read on the forward strand.
CTGCGGGGAATTGGCATTCAAAGTATACAGGGCTCCTAGCAGCAAAGAGTCTGCAGTGGCAGCTGGCAGCCTGTTCCTCTCTGTGGGGACTTCAGTGCTACAAGTATGTACCCGCTGTGCCAAGCCATGGCTTGTGGCTTCCTGCTGCTGGATTAATTCAAACTCCAGGCGTCTGTCTGTGTTGCATAAATATTGCAGCTGGCGTAACTGCAAACACACAGATAGATTAGGGTATAGCAGGTCATGGGGGCAGGGCACCCTCCCCAGCTCCTACGTGGATCATGCAGGACACTTTCCTTTTGCATGTTAGCACAAGAACATCCCTCCTCTCCCTGCTGTTAGTGCACCTCAGGTCAGGTCTGGCCCCCATCTCTTTTGAATACAATTAGAAAAGCTTGAAACTGCAATATCTAGCTATTTGCTGGGGTTTATTACAGCCGTAAAAGTCCCTGCAAGCCATCTAACCTCTTCTTTGCAGTGCTGGACCCTTCAACATCACTATGTATCCTCCAGAGAAGACAAAAGGCTTTCAGGGGTGGGCAGCAGCCCTCACCTCATCCAGATCTATGCCAACGGGACATCAAGGGCCGTTTTCACATATTATCGTAAACCATACTGGTTATCCTGCACATAAAGTATTTCTCTGACCCTCTTCCTTCTACTCTTCCTCTGTGGCATAGGGGAGAAGAAGGTGCAAAGATATTTCAGCCCAGGGAAATAAATGATCAAGCAGAGCCCTCACAGATGGACTTGTTGGCAGAATGGTGGAGCATATGTGTAAGCTGAGCTTTCTGGCCCCTGTCTGTTAGAATATCCCAAAATGTTGTCAGCTGGTTGAATTGGTCTTGCATGGCCTGGTTTTTCGTAGTGGGGGGCCACAGAGGTGGCTTCTGTGAGAAACTGCTGGAAGCTTCCACCATGTCTGGCAGAGCCAATCCCTGATGGCTCTGAAGATGGACATGCTGCTGGCCAAGGCTGGGCCAGTTAGAGAGGCTGGTAACATCTCTGTGATAATATATTTAAGAAGAAAATCAAAAAAAGTTGGGCACAATTTTTTTCTAGCCAGAGAAGAGGAGGAGGTGAGAACATGTGAGGGAAACAACATGGAGACACCAAGGTCAGTGCAGAAGGAGGGGGTGGAGGTGCTCCAGATGCCGGATCTCTGCAGGCTGTGGTGGTGACCATGGTGAAGCAGGTGTGCTCCTACAGCCCATGGGGATCCATGGGGGATGCAGAGATCCACCTAGAGCATGTGGGGATCCACGAGGGATGCCGACATCCACCCACAGCCCATGGGGATCCACGGGGGATGCAGAGATCCACCCACAGCCCGTGGGGGAGGTGCTCACACTGGAGTGGGTGGATGCCTGGACGGGGCTGTGATCCAGTGAAAGACCTGGTGGAGAGAGGGGGCCCTTGCTTCCAGGCTGGAGCACCTGTCCTTGGAGGACTGCATCTCGTGGAAGGGAGACCCATGGTGCAGCAGTTTTGGGAGGACTGTCTCCTGTGGGAGGGACCCCACAGTGCAGCAGGGGAAGGACTCCTCTCCCCAAGCAGAAGAAGAAAACCTCAGGTGATGAACTGACCAAACCCCCATGCCCTGTCTCCCTGTGCTGTCAGTGGGAAAGAGGAAGGGGTTGGGGAAAAAGGTGTTTTTCCCAAGAAAAAGCTCATTTTTTGAAAAAGCTCATTTTACTTCTCATTATCCTCCTCTCATTCTGTTAGTAATAAATTCACTTTGCAAATTTAAGCTGAGCCTGTTTTGCCCTTGAAGTGTTTTTTCCCAGTCCTTATCTCAACTCATTAACCCTTTGTTATTTTTTTTTTCTCTCCTTAGCCCAGCTGTGGCAAGGGAGGGTGAGCAAGCGACTCTCGTGGGTGTCTGGCATTGGGCCAGTGTTAAACTACGACACTGGTAAAGGCATTTATCTGCAGGGCTGAAGCTGTGCTTCCAGCTGCTGGAGAAGTCTTCTGACTGCAGAGACAGCTTGAGGAAACCACATTAGGTCTTCAGGTTCTGGGTGAGACCATAGTGGGTCCTTGAAGACTGGATGTTGATGGAGCTGTTTACAGTAGCCAAAATGGGCTAGTTCTCCCTCTCCTTTCTCCCTGTTCTTCTTATGGCTTTGATAAGACAATAACCCATGAAGCCTGAAGGAGACATTTTTGAGCCTTCTTGGCAAAAAGAACAATATATAAACAGTGGGGGAGAAGCAGAACACAACACTTCAAAAAAGGAAAGGAAAAATGCATGATGAGAAAACCTGTTATCCAAGGTGATTAAGAAAAATTGTGGATTAAATGTATATCCTTATGTATTACTGGTTTATCAATCAGATATCAACATGGAGTGGAAGGCAGCAGGAGGGGAGAAAGATTTCTCATCTCAGCTTCTCTGGCAGCCACTGACTGCTGTTTATGAGCCCCTGGAAATGTTCAACACACTTTACAAGGCACATGTGCTGAAGGCTCTGAGCTGGGGGTGGTTTATGGATGCAGTTCCTAAAAACCCTACCTCACTTTTGCTGTGGGACACTTCAAAATTGGTCCCTCTAGCTGCAAGCATGTGGGCTGTGAATCACAGACTCATCTCTGTAACAGAGAGGGGAAGACTAAAAATGTCAAAAGCTCATTAAAAATATAGAAGCAGAGGGAGTGTGAATGTGAAGAGCAGGTAAGACACATTATTAGTGCAAGTTACTGAATCCTAGGGCTGCTCTGTAAGCAAACAAACTCACTACAACCCCTTTTTTAGTGGAGAGAGACAGAAACCTTCGCATCATCCAGTCTAGCGGCTGAGTCCTCTACTGGGTCTGGGCTGCTGACCCACACTGAGCATATGAAAGAGGAGATGCCAGAGAAAGTTAAATAAAAAACCTCAACCAAGCTTGTGAATGCACCAATTTTCATCTTCAACCACCACTTTCAGCTCACAGGATGTATGTGACACCCCAGCTAGGAGAAATAGTGCAAGGCTTAATGATACAAAACTAGAGGTACACCATGAGAAGGCAGATGCAGTAAGTGGGAAGACTTGTTTGGTTTCAGGATTTTATTTAGATGCCTCAGAGCAAAGCATAATACTTAAAACCTTTTTATTCCCAGACCACTAGGGTTTGAGGTTTTGCCTCACTTTGGAGACAAGTTTAGGAAAAAAACACTCCAGAATGAGTGTTTCCTCTAAGAAAAGGGTTAGAACAATCCCTTTCCGCCAATAATAAATGAATACTAGTGGATGAAAATGAAAGAAAACCGAACAGTTTATTGACAAACAGATTGCCCACATGGCACGGGAAAAGGTAAATAAATGCTAATTATCGAACAGTCAGACCTTACCCGCACACACACATGCACACCAGAACAAAAACCCAAAATGCCAGGGAAAAAAAAAAAAAAACAACAACAGCGATTTGCCACATGGTGGGTAGAAAATGGCATGGGCTTTCACGGAAAAAAAAAACCAAACAAACAAAAAACCCGCAGGAGATTTAAGCAGCAATTTGGGCAAACAGATGTGAACCTGGTGAATCTCTGACATCAGTCTCTCCTCTTCACAGCAGATGGTGCAGGTGGGCTTGGTGTATTTTCTCTCATCGGCTCAGCTTTTTTCTGAGACGTGAGGCTGAAACGGAGCAGCCTCTCACCTTTCCTGCTGGTCCCAGTCAACTCCTCCTCCGTTGGTCGTTCTCTCTGATCTCAAACCAAAACCAAACTGTCCAGTTCACTCCGAAAAGACACAGAAAGATTAGTGCTGCAGCCTCTCCAAGGCCAGGGAAGGAAAAAGAAAAACTTCTTGCCTAAGATAACAAAAAACCAAGCTAGGCAAGCAAAACCCAGACCACACAGCACCCCAGATGCCTGGAGAGACTTTGAAAAAAGCTCACAGAAGAGCCCAAGCCTCCTCTCTCCCCTGCACCCACCTTAAAGATACAACATCCATTTTTGGGCATAAAGCAAATGATCAGGGAATAGACTAATCTCATAAATCACCCCAAGACAGGTTTAAATTCAGAACCCTCATCTCATGGTAGGGTTTATCCTTTCTGGCCCGTCCCTCTGCAGAATATATTTTGTTATTTGACTGGCACCACATCAAACACTTCCAGCACCTAATATGAAGTAAAACATTTGTGTTAAAAACTGGAACGCACTCCCGGTTCTAAAGTGATTTCAGCTTTTATTATGTGACCTAAAGCATAGAGGGGTCCGCGGGTCAAGCACACGCTGATGGTCATGGGAAAGTAGAGCAGGAGCACTCCCGGTCAGTGACAAGCGTGGATGCTGCAGAGCTGGCACTGGATCTTCTTCAGAGGAGGGATGTTCCTGATGTTCAAGGTTGAGCAGCACACCTCACTGACCTGGATGCCCCCTTTTAATACTGTTTTTCGTCCCTTTGGATTGGTCTCTGTTTTGATCCTTCATTTGCATGAAGGTTAAGGTGCTGATTGGTTCTTAGGGTTTTGTCCAGGCTGGTTTGTTTGCTTGGGTGGGGGGTGCACTTTTCTTAGGTGTAATACAGAAAGTACCATATTTCTTACAACTATACTTTTAACCCCTTTTATAATATAACAACCAAACTTTTTAACAGTACATGCATTATCAACAAAACAATTATTAACTATTTAACAATATTACTATTAACAGCATAACAGTTTCTAACCTATTTTTGACATTAAGAATCAGATATGGCCAGGCTTGAAACACCACCAGCATTATTATAGCATAAAAACTCCCTGATGATATTATTGAGCTCTTTGAAGGAGGCTACCAGAAGGATAATCCACTTGTTCCCTGCAGACAGTGAGCCAGGTGAAGAAGGAAGATGCTTCAGCTTTTCCTAAGGAGCTACTGCAAAATGAGCAATTATCTGCTGACGAAATGTGACAATGGCTAAGAGGGATGGTGGGCCAGGGTGGAGCCCTCATGTGATATTTCACATTGCCTCAGGCAACATTTCCTACACAGCACATTTTTCTTGTTGCTGGCATTCAAGAACCTCCAGAAGAGGGGATTATGGGGTGGCATAAGGCATGCCTGCCTGATAAAGCCTAGCTGGAGATAAGGGCTCCTTACATGTCTGATTTTAAAACTGGCCCTATCACCCTTTGCTTCTCTTGGTTCAGAGCCAACCAGTGGTACCTAGGGAAGTAAGAAAAAAATTTGGTTAAGAGCTAACAAATTGCTGGTAGGGGCTGAAAATCCACCTCCCCCTTTCTAGCCCAGCCATGAAATGAGTCCCCAAGACTCGAAGCATATTGAGATGCCATGCTCTTCCACTTGAACAGACATCAGAGTCAGAAAGTGTCTTCCCAGCACACATGGCAGGCAATTTGGACTCTAGACCTGCCTCCTTCTTCACCAATTTCTAAAAAGATAAAGAAGCCTTGGGGAACACACACAAAAGAGCTGGGTGGATGGGGTCCTATCCATCTGCTCACCTGCCTCAGAATCAGGTTATCTATGCCTCAAACCTTCCTGATAGATCATTTAGTTTTATTTAGATTATGATTGAGCATCCCTAGCCAAGGCTTGCACTATGATATGTGAAAGGATATGTCCAGCTCTGGAGCACAGAGAGGCTTCTTCCAATCAGGCATTACTTCCATTCAGAGGTAGAGGTTAACCTAAGCCTGTCTGTCCAAGCCTGAAGAACTGCCATTGATTTATCTAGCCTTGCATTAAGTGTCATGAAAGGAACTCTAATGTGTTCTTCCCAGGAAAAGTCATCTCCCTGTCCTGGCCAGCTTCAGAGACAGAAAGGTTCATCCCACCATCTCCACCCTCACGCTTGTAACAGTCAGAGGTATCACACCACTCCTGAGCATTATTGCATTGAAACAGAGAAGATGGTGTGCTGCCGCAAACCTGTACAGGCCTTGTGAAACAGTGGGAAACCCTGATTTACACCTAGGTGGCAATTGTCACCTGCTTTAAAGTCTGGTTTTGAGAACAAAGCTCTGTCTCTTCTACATGGCTTGCTTTTACCTTGCATTTTTTGCCACCAGTGGGTAGGGAGAGGGAGAAGGGAGAAGAGGGAAGAAGAGAGGGAAAGGGGAAGGGAAAGGGAAATGGAAAGGGAAAGGGAAAGGAGAAAAACAAGCACTCAAGGTTAGTAAAGGTATAATAAAGCTGGAAGGTAGTAATACTTCATATGGCTCAGTTTGGAGAAGTCACAAAGGACCTTGCTGTATATAAATCCCATCGTGTCTGCCTCCTTGTGCTTTGATCATCAAATATGATTGCTAAAACATGCAAGCCACAAACACTGACCCCCTGGCTATTTCACGTACCCCATTAAAACCAGATCCTGAAACTCAGTTAATCCCTCAGCTGGAAACAAAAGGAATAGAGGAAAACATTTAACTCTCAGAAGGTGCTGGCAAATCTCCAAGGGACATGACACCCCAGGCATACCATGCGGTGATGTCTCCCCAGCACAGAAGTTAATTGGAGAGGTGATGCAGCACAGAGCAGGTGAGAGCAGCAAAGAGGATCTGGGTGACCTGAGACTGTGAAAGGTGATGGGATAGAAATTTTGAAACTTCTACAGAAATCAGTAATATGCAAGAGACCCTGATCAGGCAGATGTGTCACCCCAACCAGCTGTTATGTGTTGTTGGTAGGACACCAAGCACAGATTGAACAGTCTGGCACATTCATGGTGCAGTGGGTCATTTGGTACATCGCCTGCATGTAGCTGCACACTAGGGCTTAGAAAACCATGGCTTCTCCGGTGGGATGCAGTCCTGGCTCTATCAGCTCGGGCCCAGGCTCAGCTGGGTCTACAGGAGTAATATTTTGTGGCTTCCAAAACTTTCATTGCCCAGTTTTGGATTTCATCAGGACCCTGCAGTGGCCCCTGGCAGCAGCCAAGGCTTCAGCTTTGAATCACACCAACAGGGCAGCACTTAGTGATGCAGTGAAGATCCCAAACCTGAGTCTACCCATGTGCCATTCTCCCAGTTTGAGACAAATTTGGAGGAATGTCCAAAATGAATGTCCTCTGAGAGAAGGCAGGTTTCAGCAGCCCCTCCCCCACCAGGTTCAGAAAGAATTTTTTTTCAAACCCAGCACCGATATGGGGAGGCAATGGGATTTGGTTACAGAAAGGATCATTCATGTTAGGTCCAACTTCATGTTTCCACTCATAAGGAGCTTGATTGGTTTCCCAGTCATTGCCCTTACTGTGTTCATCTGTTTCAAAAGCCTTGACAACACAAGCTGTAAAGAATCCCCCAAAAACACCCTGGGGAACAACCCCTCGCTTTTAAAATAAGACCAATAGAAAACACATCATGAACAGCAATTCTGTCTCAGCAAGACAAATGGGTCGAAATTCTCCCAGGTCTTCTCCAGCTCTCACTCCTGGAAACTTGAGCCTAGACCCCAGATGCTTTATAGCTTTCAATGCCTCCCATGACATGGAGTCACATACATTCAACCTGGCTGAAGGTTTGGCCCTTGTGTTGGAATTGGCTGAGAAGCGTGTCCTCTAAAGCACTTCACAACTTATTGGTGTCACTACAGGCAAGTGGGTCACAGTCATCCCTTGCTTTTTGAGATGGTGATGTCCCTCCCATTTTACAGTCTCCATTAAAATCTTCCTGTGTCTTTTTCAGTCTTATTTTTTTTCCTGGGGTAAGTGTTGATGATGCATACATGAGACCCACAATACACAGCAGCAGGAAGAATTGATTTGTAGTGGGAATTTCCTTGGCTATCCCCAAAGTTGAAGAGACAAGCACACCAAATGAGAAAAGCAACAAGTAGAGAGATAATCTTGACAATCAGACCTCCTCATAATTTTATGAGTTGTGAAAACCTATTGCATAAATAAATGCTGCAATCTTCTTTTTTATAAGGAAATTTAACAAAGTGGAGCTTTTGAGATATTCACCAACTAAAAAACTCTGCCTGGTGTGCAGCAAATGTGAGACATGGGTTTCTTTCTCTTTCTACCTCTGCTGCAGATTCTTTCTGTGCCATGTATTGCCCCATTAAGTATTTCCTCAATCCTGTGAGTGTGACTCTGCTGTAGGACCAGGTGTGCACTACCAGCCCCTCACATCCCAGTGTCAGTCATCCCATGTGCAAACCCTAAATGTTATCCCCAAGAGCAGTCATTGAAGCCAGATTCAAGACACGGTTTAAGAAAGTGACAACAACAAAGGAGGTTCCAGATAGTTTGCCGAATTGGACATACTCCAGAGATGCATTCTCATATGAGGTGCTCTGGCTGACCCCCTTCACCTGAACTCCCAGATACCTTTCTTCACACGCATCTTTGTTTATATTTCCCCTGATTTCTGTCTCAGCCCAGTACATTTGCCAACAAGGCTCATCCTCATTTGAAATCTCAAATGGGACAAGTCTTGCTTTACATGGGTGATGTTGAGAGGCACCAAAAAGATCATTATTTGCATCTTCTGAAACAGTCCAGAGCCTCCCAGTCTAAATCAGTCAAAGATTTACAGTGGTTGTATGAAAGAGAGCACTTGGTTGGACTCGGATGCCACTGAGTTGTACTAAATGCAGCTAGGGAGGGAAGAGGGACTCATCATGTGCTGTTGTGGAGGCCTGTGGGCCTCCTGCCTAGGGGAGGAATGGAACTCCCTGGAGAGATGCTACCATGGTTTAGCTGTCACTCTCCCATTAAGGTTGGGTTAAAGCTTCTCCCATGATATCCCTTTGTTGCATGTTCATGTACCCCGGTTCTATTCCTCCTCCTGTCCCATTGGCCAGCCCCTCTCTCCTCCCCTTGGATGGTTACCTCCTCGCCTCCCCTTCCTGGGCACTGCCTTATGCCTAGAATCTTCTCCCTTCCTCAGTCCCCCATTGGCCCTGGCTCTCTAGTCCTTCCCCTGCCTTATCCCTGTTGGCCCTTGTACCCTGGCCCCTCCTATTCATCGCCCTCTGGCCCTCATCCCATTGGACTCTCATGCTCTGTGTGTCCCCCCAACCCCCCAGTACTGAAACGCCTGCACACCCCATTCTTCTGCTCTTTGACCTCGGACCCTTCATGAGTTAGGAACAATAAACCTTTCTCATGGAACCCATGCAGGGATCCCTCTCAGCTCTTTGTTGTCGACACTTGTGACAGCTGTCTGGCAGTGTCAGTGACTGTGGGTGCGTGTGGCACCCACCAGAGCAGCTCCCCCAAAGACGCTTCTGAGAAGGTTGCAGCATTTTACCACCCACTCCACTCCACAACATGCTTACACTTATATTTGCTCCCAACCCAAGGAGCTCCCTGACTTCTGTGCTACATTCACCTGCCCCTGCTCATGCCAGATGGAGCTGTTTTGTATCAAGATCCCCAAATCTAAGGTCTTCTCTAGGTCACCAGGTTAAACTGTGTATTTCATTACCACCAGGGCATGGGGATGCTGAAAGCAGGGCTTTCACTTGGTCTGGTCAGAGGAAATAAACCAGCACCAAAGTGTTTTAATGTGTGTTTGTCCATATTCACATATTCCTCTGCAAACACAGGAAGGAGCTACAGACCACACCTAAGCACAATCCAGTGAGCATGCAAAGTCTGGGATATAAATCCATCATACATGTAAGACATGTTATTTCCTCTCAGATAAATTAATTTTTACTTTCTGCTAACTGCTGAATGCATTCTTGTGTTTGAGAAAGAGTTGTAACTTTCTTTTATCCAGACAAAGAGTATTACAAGGGGCATAGGTGGTGGATATTTTTCCTCAAAAGACTTCCAAGCACATGTCCTCTGTTGGATGTTCAGGCCTGTCCTCTACAGTAAGATCAGCAAAAGGGGCTCATTCTGTTTCTTTTCCAACTCTTGCACTTGTGTTTCTGCTCTGGAGCTTCTACGCTCCAACAGGATGGAAGAGAATGATGCCAAAAGATGTGGTAGATGAAAGAAATAATCCACGGATGAGGATATTCAAAATGTTGAACTCCTTCCTGGTAACTGTTTTTAAATTACTGTGTTAACACGAGGTTTGTGGACCTGGGAGAATGCAAATGGGCAATTCAGCACCCAGTCCAGCCATCCAGTCCAGCCAGGTGCTTTGAAGCGGGGACAACACTTTACCCCCCACCCAAGAGCTGTGTAGACTGAGCTCTGCTCTCAGCTGGGCACATCTAGAGCCCTCCTTCACATTTCAATCCACCCTACCCTATCAGGACCCTGTTTTGACCTCCTGACTGTGCCATGAAAACTGAGCTAAAGTAAGAGGGGCTGCCAGGAATAGATCAGAGCCTTGAGCAATCCCATGTCTTGTCTCAGACTCTGGCAAAGAAAAAATTTGTAGGAAAAACTGCAAAAAATCCAGAATAAGCAAAACTGAATCAATAGCAGGAATCTCTTTCTAACTTCCAGCAAATATTGACTTAAACTCCCAAGGCAGACATGGACAAATATTGCCTCATCAGACCTTTTGAGGGGATTAGAAATGTCTTTTCAATGGAAAAAGAAAATCTATTCATTTTTGTTTGGTTTTATTCAACTGTTCTGAGTTTTTCTCTTCTGAAAGAAAAGATCAAGTATTTTAATTTTTGGTCTCTCTGTCCACCTTCCTCAGAGAAAACACATGACACGTTGAAAAGAAAAGAGTGAGAAAGGTAATTGGAGTTTTACATCAGATTTGTACTGGGGAATGAAGATTCACTTCTCTTCAAAATCTCAGTTTTTCTTTGTATTGTAAAAGCTAATTATTCTATTTCCTGATGCCTTTGTTATCTGCATAAACATCTATTGCCAGAGTGAGAACGTGTCGGGGTCATGGCATATTATTAGAGTATGTTGAATATTTTCCTGAGGCTGATTATCTCTTAAATAGTCGGTCCTGACATTTAAACAGGGACATATTTGTGGCAAGAAACAGAGAAAATGTACCCAAAACTGAAGCTAGTTGAATAAACAGAGCAAGGCAAAAAATTCTTGAAGTGCAACAAAGACTGAAATAGAGAGAAGAGTTAAGCGGCTTTAACCAATAACTTTTACATTTGTGTCAACCACATGTAACACCAGAATGTTCATCTGCAGAATAGTTATAACAATACAAACCTGTGGCCGTCATCTTACGGCTATTTAGTTCTCCTATCCCACAACTACTGCTAAGAAATGAGTTTATCCTCTTCTTTAATATCCCTGCATCCACCCTTGATAGTGGATGCCAGGCAACTGTCATCTTCTGCCCCGTCCCTTGCTCCGCAATATATTTCTTCTCTCCTTCAAATAAATTACCCTCTGCAGGATGTTGTGATGTGTGTGTCAGTCCTATGGCACAAATTAAAGATTATCAACCTGCATATCTGTATCCAAAAATGACCTCAGGATCACAGTGTTGTTTGATGGGAAATGAATCTCCAATCCACTTTCTTTCCACTTTGCACTTTCTGGTAGGTCAGAAAATCACTGTCACCACAAGACTTTCCTTACACCTGTAGAGACACTGGGGTGACAGTAAAAGACTGGGAGAGCTAGGTCTGCTCAGCCTGGAGAAGAGAAGGCTCTAGGCAGACCTTAGAGTCCCTGTCAGTGCCTAAAGCGGCTCCATGACAGCTGGAGAGGGACTTTGGATAAGGGCCTGGAGTGACATGACAAGGGCCAATGGCTTCCCACTGCCAAAGGGCAAGGTTAGGTGGGATATTGGGAAGAAATTCCTGGCTGCAAGGATGGTGAAGCCCTGGCATAGGTTGCCCAGAGAAGCTGTGGCTGCCCCATTCCTGGAAGTGTTCAACATCAGGTTGGATGTGGCTTGGAGCAACCAGGTGTAGTGGAAGGTGTCCCTGCCCATGCAGGGGGGTTAAAACAAGATGGTCTTGAAGATCTCTTTGAACCCAAACAATTTACTGATTCTATGGAGACAGCATTGCCTCCTTCCCCTGCAGCACATCCCTGGTCGTTGTTCCCAGGAGCAGTCAGGGGACTACTGATGGGCTACTGGATAGATGGAGGTACTGGGGAATGATGACCCTGGGTGGAGAAAGTCTACAATGTTATTGGTGTTCAATTCACAGAAGAAGGCACGTCTTCTTCTAAACCATGCACTTCTCCTGGAAAGGACTGACAGGGTGAAGGAGCAGAGACCATACATATGACACCCAGACATGAGCAGTCAGATAACCTTGCAGGCGTGTCTCTGGTGATGAACCACAGAAGTTTTCCACATCTGCTACCCTATTTGAGGCATAAAGCAGGACAGAAATCTTCACACCCTGTTCTGATGTAAGGACAGCTCCTGATAGGCTAGGTTTGTGGTGGGGTTAACTTTCCTTATGCACACCAATCTGCTACTGATTAGAAGGCAAGATTTCCATGACACCAGGTCTTCTGCAGGTTTGGAACAGAGTTGAACAAGTTGTGTTGATTAACTCAATGAAAAAAAGGAGTGAATTGCAAAGAGGGTGGTAAAACAATTAACAGACCTTTTGGGGGGGATTAAAAACATCTTTTCAATGGAAAAAGAAAATTCTACTCTTTTTTGTTTACTTCTATTCAACTGTTCTGAGTTTTCCTCTTCTAATTTCCTATGGAAAAAAATGCAGTTTATCACTGGTGGGAAATGAAAAGCATGATAACTTCATGGGGAAGGAAAGAGGTGTTGTTCCTCAGGCTCTTTCATTTCTTAGTGAAAAAACGTGAAGAAGAAAGAGTGAGCAGAAAAGAGAAGCTATTTGAAGATCCTCTCACAAGAATCTCAGGTGGCTACCAGGGGTCTGGGGAATAAATGACACCTACCTGCTGCCTCCCTATATGTTTATTTTTGGTAAACTTTGAGGAGTTGGGCTGAAACCAAGCACCAGGCTGATACCTGACACCAGCACTGTGCCAGACTCTGGCTGATTTACACTGGGGAACAAAGCCAAATGGAAATACAACTATATGAGGAGGAGTTGGCACTGCAGAATATGGATGTATGCAATCAGCCAGCATTGCATACATCCATATGGAGGCAGTCCATTTTAGAGCAATAATTTTGCTCCTCTGGTATCTTTTATTTTTTTCCACGTTAACACAAAAACCTCCAATAGCTGCTACCTGCTGTAAAAAACTTCTCATTTCTCAAGGTCGTTGACACACAGAATGTGAAAGATCTGAGCACTGCCTTTAAGTTTGGATCTCAGTTACCCTACTGTAAACCTTGAGTGATGACATGTGCCTCACAGCTGATAATGTAGTACTTTATAGTTCTGATGGAGTCTTTAAATGTTGGCACCAGGGACTTGCTTCGGTTTGTGCTGCTGGTTGTTGGGGGTGGGGGGTTGGTTTCAGGCAGCTGATGTTGCTATCATGGAAGCATCTTAGTCTGGGACAAGAAAGGCCGAAACACTTCTTGGGTTGCACCCAAAATTTCCTGTGAATTGGTCCCATCCCAGAAGATGAGCAGAAGGAGAACTGAAGTGGCTTTATTGTAGCTTTTTCCTTTCACCTACCTGGGGTTAAGAAGTAACAAGACAATGGTAAGTGTTGTCACCAGCTGGGTCATCTACATGTATCTGTCCACTCTTTGAAGGAGCCAGGCAAAAAGAAAGGATGGATTTGGTCTGCTGATGTTGGCCAAGTGTAGTATCTGTTCTTCAAAGTTTAATATCTGATATACCCTTGATGAGAGGATTTTATATTAAACAGACTTTGGGGCATGGGAGTTGGACCTGGAACTTGCTCTCTCTGCTTCATGCATTGCCCCAGTATTGCAGTGACTTTGAGAATGGTACACTGATAGGTTGCACCAAAAGAGAGGTGGCCAGAACGTCAAGGAAGGTGAATCTTTCCCTTTACTCTGCCCTCATGAGACCCTACCTGGAGTTCTGCACCCCCAGCTCTGGGGTCTCCAACATGAGAATGACACAGACGTTGGAGCCCGTCCAGAGAAGGGACATGGAGATGCTCCAAGGGCTGGAGCACCTCTGCTCTGGAGATAGGCTGGGAGAGCTGCGGGTGTTCAGCCTGGAGAAGAAAAGGCTTCAGGGAAACATTAGAGCTTCCAGTGATGAAAGGGGGCTTATAATAGAGGGAGCTCAGCTTTTTTTATATGGGCATGTAGTGATAGGAAAAGAGGAAATGGTTTTAAACTAAAAAATAATAATTTTGGATTAGATATTAGGAAGAAATTCTTCCCTATGAGGATGGTGAGGCCCTGGCATAGGCTGCCCAGAGAAGCTGTGACTGCCCCATGCCTGGAAGTGTTCAAGGTCAGGTTGGACAGGGCTTGGAGCAACCTGGTTCTAGTAGATGTCCCTGCCTATGGCAGGGGGGTTGGAATTGGATGGTCTCTAAAGTCCCTTCCAACCCATGGCATTTTATGACCCCAAGTAATGCACATGCATGGCAAATACAGAAAACACCTTCAGCTGCTCACTGACAAGCTGGTGCTGGATTCTCTGCCTTTGGGTGGCAGCTAAGGCCAACCAGGCAACAGGTAGAAAGCTGGCAGCAACTGAGGACCACATTTACGAAAGGCTTCTGAGGTTCCACAGGGAACAGGCTCTACTGGAACCCGCATTATCAATCAGCACTGGAGGAGGTCTGGGTTCTTGGTGTGAAATGTCAGGCTGCATTCAGGATGAGATGGCACAAAGCATGGCATTGCAGTACTGCCAGAATCACAAAGTTATTGATGGGATCTCCAGATTAATTAATGTGTTGTGAAATGCCTGGTGGCAGTGCTGAATGCTGATCATCAGCAGAGGCAATTTGATATTCAGTAGGTGAAAACACTGATTTCAGCTTGGCTGAGATTTGCCATGCACAGTCCCAAATATGTCCTTCATAATATAAAAGCAAATAGCAAGGGGGAAAAAAACCAGACCACTTGCCCACCACTGCTGCAGCCCACTCTGCAGTCACATTAGTTCATCTTCAAGGGAGGTCTTTCAAGTCTGCCTTTCATTGTAAAAATGATTAATCTCCATTCTCGCCAAGAACAAAGGGACCTACACTGGGCTTTGCATCAAGCAAGGAAAACAAAAAAAAAAAAAAGAGCAATACTTCATTTTATACATCATCAGTCAGAGGCTACTAGTTTTTGGTAGAAGAGCTGACAGCAGCTGTCCCAGACTCAGAAGGGACTTGCTGTAGGCACAGCTCGTTAGAAATGACCAGGGAGCTGTAAAAACTCACCTCCTTTGAAATTGGTGTGAAACAGTATGATTTTTTGCTCCATTTAATATGGGCTTAGCAGGAGCTGGAGCCAAAGTGAAAACAAGCAAGTATCACTCCGACAAGCCTTCCCAATGCTTCTGCTGCTCGCTAGTGCATTTGGTTACCGAAGTGCTAATTCCCTGTGCTTGTGCCAAACATATTGCTATGGGATGAGTAATTTTGCCTCTTTAAATAAGGTCATCACTGGAGTTAGGCAGACACTAACATAACACAGTATTGCACACAGTTCTCCCAGTCCTTCCCACTCTGATATATCTGGAGCCATCTTGTTAATAATATCACTCAAAGCACTTTAATTTTATTTTTTAAAAAGTCAGAAAATAATCTTTTCAGAGCTGGGGAGCTGATCTTTCTTAAGTCTGGTTCTTTGCTCTGAGGTAGAGAAATGTGGTTTTTGCAGATTTAAAAAATGGTGCTTGAAGGAAGTTGGTTGACGTGCTCAAGGTTTCCCATTAAGAGAAACTGGTTGAATAACAAAAGTTATGGTTCATTTTCTGGAACTTGAAAAATTAGTAAAATAAGTAGGAGGGGTTTTTCCTGTGATATTAAAGCCGTGTATAACAATAAGCAGCATGACTAAAGAACAATTCTGTCAGCATCTCTGTTGTATCATATCAGATGTATTTAAATATTTATTTTATCATTTCCATCTTCCATTACATCTGAGGAAGAAGAAAGATGCCAGGTCCTAATTTCCACTCTATTCTCCTTAAATCAAATTATGCTATTTCATAACAACTCAGCACCTCACATTTCTTTTCCCAAGAGAAACATAAATCGCTTTCTGCTTGCCTTTCTAAAAAGAGTTAAAATTATTTTCTGAGGAAAATCAATCCAAAAATACACATTTGTAATGGAGGAGATTGTATTTCTTCCTTTTCATCTGAACAAAAATTTATAAATAAAATACTAATATTGTAAATGGCTTCAATGATCAAAGAACTGGGGAAAGGAGAAGGACAAGTGAAGATTTTTGGTCATAGCTTTGTGGGAACACCACACACTGCTTTTCTGCTGGGCAAGGATTTTCATTAGAATATGTCCTTATACTAATTGTCTGTAATAGGACTTTTTTTCCACCTATCTCATGAATATGTTATGATTGCCATTTGAAAGGGCAGACAGTATTTTGGCAAAGAACAACTTGGCAACAGGGAGAGACTAAAGATCACTTGTTGTTATACAATAGTGATGTGAATTTGAATGCAACAGGATGCCATAAGTCAGAGATGGAACTGTCCATATATTGCACTCCATGTACATAAAGGACATATTTTTTTCCTAAGAAGGGGATTCAGGTAATATACTAGAATTTGCTACATCAAACTATGTGTCTTTTCTGTAGTTAATACCACATCTATAAGAAAGATGTCTGTGTTCCACCACTGGGAAAAGCCAGTTCAAGTGGTATATCCTCAACAATGAACTCACTAATGCTCCTGTTGCTCCAGGACATCATCAAGGCAAAGCCCGGTATAAGAAAAGTTGCAAGGGGGCATATACGAGAAACCTGGAGAGGGGAGGACTCCAGTCATGTCTCTACGGGGTTTCCCTTCTTCCCTTTAAAGAAAATTTCATTTCACAAAAAAATCCTCTAATTTTTTCGAAAGATGGTTTTAGAAATGGAAGTCTATTTTTTGATGGTTTTTCCATTTAATCAATAGCTCATATCTGGAAGTCAGGAAATCTGGTTTTAATTCCCAATCTCCTTATGGGCTCCCAGTATAGCTAGCAACACCTCTCTGCAAAATGATGTGGTGGTACCAGGTCTGTTGTTGACTATTAAGCTGGCAGTGGGCTGGATGCTGCATAGATGCCCTTCTGTGTGGTTCTTCTGGGTGAAGTGTCCAACTATTTTTAATTTCCACATGACCCTTATTTTTCAAAATTTTTTGAAATGTGGCAAAACCAATCTCCCACAGTGGGGTTACCAAGATATTCACACTGTTCAAAATGCAAAAAGATGCCTCATGGTATTATCTAAATCCCTCTGGTTTAAGAGATTGGAACATATTCTGTTTGGGAGCTTTTGTAAATCCCAGCAGTGTCACTCTGAATTTCTAAGCTTGCATTGCTTTTTCCAGGACAGTGGCTGGTTTCTGCAATATTTTCTGATGGTTTGTCTTATTAGCCATTACTGGAAGGTTACCCTGGTAGTTAGACTTTCTTTTCTAGGCTAAGGAGGAGATTGTTTTGCATGATGCCTTTCATCTTCCCTAATATGTGCCATATTATCCTCTTGATTTCTTCCATCTGGGCAAATCTTTTGTTGACCTCACCTGAAATCTAAAACCGTTCAAAATAAGCTCTTCCACTTCTGTCCTCTGATCCAGTAATGGTGGATGTGACTGGAAGGTCAGAAGTCTCAGATTAGTCCTGACCTCACTCTTGGGTTTCACACTGGCAGTAGGTTAGAAGCTTTGAACTTACCATCCTGACAAATTGTTATTGCTACATAGCAAAAATCAGCTCACCCTCATGTCTGGAGAGGGTGTGGGGCAAAAGATGGGGGAGATGAATTCCTTCAAAGAGTGAAGTTTTTCCACACAGCATGACATGGAGACAGGAAGGTTTAACCCAAGGTAAAATCTTGACAGGCGCTAACTCCTAAAATATAGCCCAGAAATGCTCTTAATTGAATCCTGACTGGGTTAGATGATGTAGACAATGAATCCAACTTTAGGTTTTACTTACAGAGTGTGAGCTGCCGACCTCTCATGAAAATTGAGTAGGGACCAGATTTCTGCACTGACTGGCTCTCACATTTTACAAATACAAGAATAAATAAAGTCAGGCTAACACGAATATTTAGTATATAACCCTAACATGACAAGATCTTCAGGGTCGTCTGATTGCTATCAGAGGCAACTGCTTTGACAAAGAATGTACTCAAACAGATCAGCCTCCATCTGAAGAGAAAAAAATTCCTTTAATGTTAACTTTTATCATTCTCCTTTTTTTGTTTGAAGAAAGGAAGCTACTGCAAACCTCTCTCTGTCAGATTGTGAGAATATGTGTATGCTTGTGTCTGTCCATTCCCACTGTAACAGCATCCGACTCTGTAGGCCATGCTCAACCCCTTTTGCAGGAGATTAGAGGCCAAAAAGGCTTTGCTTGGTATCCCCCGACAGCGAGGCTTTCTAATCAGTTAAAGCAGAGAGAGCCAGACCCATAACCACATTTGAAACCAGACAAAAACAACTTGAAAATAGAGTCTGCTTTTTTAAAAGCACAGCTATAAAATGAGAGAGCCTTCAATTGGATTTTGTGTCTTCTTAGGCAGCAGATTGTGTCTTCTTAGTTGGCCTCAAGATACAAATCCAGAGGAAACCCGGCTCCTTTTGATCCAGAACTACCTATTTTCTTAGATTTTAAAGTCACAGTGGGCCATAAGATCATCTATTCTGAGCTCCACATAATAGGGACCATAAAATTGCATATTTCAATGCGGAATGCAATAATTTGTGCTTGACTGAAACCTATGTTCCAACAGGCATCTGCTCACAATTTGAAAATATCTGAAGAGGAACACTCTACTACTTTCATTGGTATTTTGTCTCAACGCCTAATCATTCCCACCATTAAAGCTCTTTTTGAAATGACATATGTCTGCTTTTAGGTTCCAGCCTTGGATGTCTGATAGACTACAAGGCTCTGTTGCCTCTGGGTCTTTTCTCCTGAGGATGAACTTCCACTCTTTCTGAGCAATCTCTTGCCTTCCCCCTGGTAAGTGAAGCAGGTGGAGATCTAGCATGAGATTTGTTTTTTTCCCAAGCTTTTGAAACTTTTTGTGACTTTTCACTTTTTTGAAGGGCCTTTCAAAATAGGTTGACATAACAATAGCTTAGACAACTTACAAAGTAGACTTTTATTGATGCAGTCAATGCACATTAGGGAAAAGGGTGAAGAGACAAGAATTCAAACAACCCGGGAGTTTAATTTCTCCGTCTGGTGGGGACATTTTACAGTGTTAAAATGTTCATGTTTTTTGATAAGATCATCTGCACTCCTAAAATTACTAAGGCATAAACTAGTTTTCGGAGGGAGACAGAAGAAGGAGCTCATTCAGGACTCACAAGAGGTTTCCAGTAAGGATGGAGAAGGGTTGAGGGCACAGATATGACAGTGTGATATCCTCATGGCTTGCTGAGCATGTCCCAGCAATGGTAGCTCATAGAGTTTCACTTCTGGAGTTCTTCTGGCACAGCCTGGCTAGACCTCATCTCCTGCTCTAAAGGATTTCAGAATTCAACTGCAGTAGATAAGAGCGCCCAGAGGCTATGCACAATCAATCTGATGTAGTTCATGGAGGGTGAAAAGCAGAACTCAAGTATTCATCCAGACTAAGTTCAGCTCTTCAGGCTCTCACTTCCCGGCCCAGTGGTAACTCAGCCTGTAAATCGCTCCTTGCATAGTTTTCATTTTTAAATTCTGCATTAAAACAGAAAACCTACATCTGGTGGAAGAATAAGCCAAGTGTAACAATGGCTTGTGGGGTGTGGTGGTAAAGCAGCAAAATGTCTCACTGTGGATGAGGAACCACATATCGGAGCCTTCCTCTAGATTCAGGACACTGACCACCCACAACAGGTCACCGGCAGATGGGTCATGGGATGCACAGATCAGTATTGGTGCCTTTTGCTCAGGGCCCAGCTCTGGCTTCCAGCATCTGACCGCATCTGCAGCCCAGCCCTGTAGAAATATAGCAGCTAATGCCAGATAGACCGTTCCCAGGAGCTTCTGCATCACAATCACCAGCAGAAAGCAAGCTGACACCTAAAAGAGAAAACTATTAGTCAGAAAGGGAAATCAATTCAAATAGGTCTGGGGAAGTCTAGACTGCAAAGATGCAGCATGTCCTTCACTTGACACAGTGATTTTATTTCCTTGGTTTGGGAGGTTTTTTGCAGCACTGGAGGAGGGGCAGAGAAGGTTGCTGACCTGACAGATGTATGTGTTGTGATTCTTGGGGTGTCCTGTGCAGGGCCAGGAGGTGGACTCAATGATCCTTGTGAGTTCCTTCCAACTGAGTATAGTCTATGATTGTATGATTTTATCTCTATCTTCCCAAGTATTCTGTTGAGTGACCACCGTATCCTTACATGGGCAAAGAAAACAGGGACCTATCCAGCACTTTGTGACAGCCTAATGTTATTGTCTCACTACGATACACCAGAGATGTATCCTTGTGCTGTCCTGCAGATCTTTCTTTTTTAATCCATCTCCACTTTCTGTTTGTGGGTCTGCTGAGAACAGGTTGCCACATATCTCCCTGACTTAAAGCATGGGAGATCCAAAATGAAGAGAAAATTGGATTTTATGGGACTTTGGCCAATAAACTCTTCCAAGTGCTATGGCACTGATCTATGTGAAGTGTGTAAAACAGCACTAATGAGGAAAGGAAGAAGGTTTAAGCTTTGTTGCAGAATCCATAAATCACCATCCAGAGGGTGAAAATTGAGTAGCAATTTCATGATTATAAAAGCCACACACTATGCTAGGCTGAGAAAACAGTGACATTGGAAATAGTACATTTTTAGAGCCCAAAAGAAACTCAATGGCCTTCTAAAGGCATTAAAGTGTCCACAAAGTGTCTTTGGCAACTTCAGCGAGCTTCTTTTCACCCCTTGGGAAAAGAAAGGGGCAGGGTTTTCGCATTGTGTCCCCCCATTCCTGCCAGCTCAGAGGAAGGCAGAGGCTTCTGCCCAGCTCCTCCTCATGAAATAAAAGTGAGAGTCCACAAGGACAGCATTTGGTCCCAACTTGTACATGTCCAGGCTACCATTATCATTGGAAATAAATTTCTCTTCTGATCTCTTAGTCACAGAGATGTCCTCACTATCATCTTGGGCATCCCTAGCTCTGCTACATTTAATATTTAACATTGTTCATAATTTAATACTATCAGTTAAAGTCCCCATAAAGAGTCTGCCAACTTCAATGGAGGCTTTTAGCAAGAGATTACATGGTTCATACTGCAATTCCACTTTATTGCTTAGAACTTGTTAGAAAACACCAGATCAGCCTGTCCTGCTGCAGTGGAGGGATCTGGAAGTGTACTAGTTTGAAAACAAACCAGTAGGAGATCACAAGTCAGAATTATAATTTAATAGGAAAATTTAAAAAAAAAATTAATAGTTCGAGAACACTGACAGAGTCAGAATGCAACCTGACACCCTGTTGGTCAGGGTGGTGGTAGCAGTCCAGATGAAGTGGGCTTGTTGAGGTGGTGATCCTCTAGAAAAAGGGTTTGATCTTCACCTGAAGGTCCAACAGTAGCACTTGTCCTCTGGGAGTCCAGTAGGTAAGGGCTCCTGTGGTGTTAGAAATCTCAAATTATATCCAGGATGGAATGCTTGGTTCCTCCCTCTGGGTGGAGCATCTCACAATGGGATGNGAGGGGAGGGGAGAGGAGGGGAGGGGAGGCCTTAAACAGGAACAGTTTGACTGGGTGAGAAGAAGGACTTCATGAACCATCAGAGGCTTGTGAGGACAGTGCTGGAGGGGAAAAGGAAAGGAAGAAAGGACTGTCAGTGAGATAGGGAAGGCTAACCAGTATAAAAACCTACAGCATTCCATGGTGGGACACAGGACTGGTTTCATGGCTTTATCTGTCTATGGCAGGCCACTCCCCTCCTTTAGTTGACTGGTGCTATACTTTATTAGGCTGTTCCCTGAGATGTGGATTAGGTAATGTAATGGTTTATAAATCTTTCACTTCTGAGTTACTGTGTATGGAGTTCACAAAAGCCACAATGGCCTTTAGCTGTTCTTAGATGTGTGTGCTGTAGAAACAGCCAAACTGGGTGAAAAAGAAGCAGACAGTGCTACTGGAACACAAAAGTATTTAACCATTTATGACTGATGCCAAAATATAATGGCATAAGCTGGGACCATCCCATTTTAAGTCGCTGCACTTAGCAAGCCAGTTCCCTGACAGCAGATGACATCAAACCATGGCTCTCTCCCATGCAAGCTGTTTTGTAAGCCTGCCCACTGCAACACCAGTTTATCTCAGTTTCAAGCTCTGGCATGAACGTTGTGTCAACCACCAGCTGCAACCCAGCTCATGCTCATGTACTTCCAGCAAGACATGCTGGCACTTTACCACATATTTCATGGTATGTTTTTATTAGTTCGGGACATGCATACATTCTGGTTTTTTACAGTTTTTTGCAGTTTTTTCTAACTGCATGTTGTACATGGTTTTGAACTTGAAAGGGAGGAGCTTTACAGGTTTGGATTTCATCCTCTGGTTTTAGGGTTGTATATCTTAATAAAAACAGAATGCTGGAGTCCAATCTGTCAAACTAAAAGCAAAGATTTACTTAAGGAAAATATGCTTACAAAGTAAATAGAAATTAATTTAATTGGTTCCTATTATCACTTCTGTTGGAGCCTGCAAGTATAATCTGGTGCTGAAGTAATTAATTGGGTGTGAAGTAGCTACTGTGCCAAAACTTTCTTGTAGGGAGTGAAACTCCCAGACTTTCTGGCCTGTTATCTGCAGCATCTTGGCTTTGTTAATTTGTAGAGGGGAATGAATTGAGTGCGAAGCTCTGCAATCAAATGCTCAGATAAATACCTTGTTTTGTGTTTTCATGGTGGGGTGGTTACAACTACAGGTGTTTTCCCACCTGGCTCAGGTCAAGATTGCTTTTGGAAGGGAAGTCAGCAGATAGGTTTAGCACTGTTGGGATTGCAGGCACTTATTTTCATGGTTTTCTCTGCCTTAATATTCTCGGCTTTAATTCCTCTGTTTTTTTCCCCTCTCTGCTCTGACTATGCAATAAAGGAGCTTTGTCTGGTTCTTTGCGGAGGGAATGGGAAGCAGTGATGGGTGGAGGATGCAGTGTTGGTACAGCTCTCAGCAGCAGCAGCATCAAGAGAGACACCACTCATGCTCTTTCATTTCATTTTGCTAGAACAGTCACTCATGCAAGCTGGGAATTAGCTCAGGCAGCCCAACTGGATTAAAATAACCCAGGCTCAAATACTGCAGTGATTTTGAAATCCTGACATGACCTGAGAGGATGCTCAGCTGCTGCAGCTGAAGCAAACAGATGATGCTTCTTCCCACCTCCTGCACATTTGGGATACTGAGTGTTTCTTCCCATGCATCTCTCCAGCCTCCTTCAGCACTTTTCAGCCACTGCCATCTGCCACTTCGGGCAAGTCCCTCCTTCCTTGATGGCAGCATCCACAAGTGGAGCTGGGTACCACTCTCCCATTTATCACTTAATCTTGCAGCCTGTCTAAACAAGAGAAGTCCCATTATGTTCACAAGCCAAACTCTTCCCTGGACTGGATAAAGATGGAGCTGAGCTTGGGAATTCACCCAACACTTTGCTTTTTCTCCACTGTGTCTATCCCAAGAAAGCAGGTGTGAAGCTGGAATGGTTCTTGGCAAGAAGTCATACATGGCCATCACAGGGATCAGACTGTACTTAAGGTGCAGGAGCTAAAATCAGCTCCAAGCACATCTTCTGCCCCTTCTCCTGCATCTTGTGCTTACGGGATGTCATGAGCAGCTTGTGGCCATGTGGCTTTTGGGGACTGCCTCAAGACACACACTAAAATTTTAGATCAACAATACAACACCAGAAATACAAGGACTTTGGGGTGATCACTGCCTACCCAAATTCCTGATCAAGATTTGAAAAAGACTTTGATAGGGACAAGCCTTTACATGCCACAACACCAGCTCTGTTTCCTGGAGTCTGCAGTAAAATCAGCTAAGACAAAAGAAGTGCTGCTATTACTAGAGCTAACAAAAATGCGGATTAAAAAAAAGGGGGGCTTCCTGAGCAAGAGCCCAACCTTAGTAGGAACAGCCTGATCATTATTTTCCAATCTTTTTCCTCAAGGGAAAGCAGAGACTGACCCTTATATACTTTTGAAGTACCATCAGTTTTCTGGTTCTCATTAAAGATTTAATTTGTTTAAAATTGTTAAAGTTTTGGTTTGTGAAACTTATTTCTTTCCAGCTCTTCTTTTCTCTCTCTATAAATATTTGTGTGCGTATTTGACCAAAACCTCAACCTTATTCTTATATGTATTTCAGCAAGGGCCAGCATCTTCTGTATGAGTCTGCAGTTTTTTGTTCAGTTCTCAGCCCTGACAAGGCCTCCTCTGTGCATCCCCTTGAGACCTTCCACAATTTTCTTGTACCTAGAGATTTGGCTAATGCAATTTCACGTCACTGCTAGGACAGAGAATTAAAGTAATTATTGTTGACAAGCCACACTAATTCTCCTAAATGCTCAGGATCAAGGCAGGCCCATGGGATCACAGAATCACAGATCACAGAATAAGCTGAGTTGGAAGGGAGCAATAAGGATCATCAAGTCCAACTCCCAGCCCAGCATAGCACCACCCCAAAGAGTCACATCACATGCCTGAGAGCACTGTCCAAGTGCAAATCTATGATCACAGGGCCCTGTTGTATTTTAGGTAAAAAGTCTCAGGTCACAGAAGAGTCAGCAGGAACGAAGCTCACTCAGGATGGTGTAGATGGACCCCAATGAAAAGGTATCCCAAACACATGGGTCTGGTCCCCATCCAAACTGCTAAGACCTTACGGACTGATGGTGGGTATTTTCCAAGGGCAGCACCTCCCTCCAAAGCTCTGATGGACAACAAAGGAGAAAACCACACAGACAGTTCCAGGTAGCCTCACTGTGAATTGCTGAGGCTAGGAATGATTGCAACTCATGGGCCAAACCAGGCTGGAGAGCCTCATAAATCATGTGGAAGTGCAGAGTTATGAGTTTCCTCAGACAAACACCACTAATTGCAGTCTGTTGTGATTGCTGGTGAGAAGCCATGCAACTCTCTGGCAAGCCTGGGAGGGGAAGTCCTGGACAGCGTGATGCAGTTTCTGAGGAGGGCAGATAGACTAACACCCCACCGACATGCATGGCTGGAGCCCAGCTCAGATGAACATCATTCCCTACCAGTGCTGTTCAAAAGTTAGCAACCTCAGCATGCAAAGCTTTAGCCCTGAAAATGGTCTGAATGTGCCCAGTTTTACTCCTGTGAAGGCCAGCGCTTCTGAGCAAAGAAAAAAACAGCTTAAACTGGGAGGAAAGGCAGGCTGTGAGACCAGCATCAATGGGAACTCTGTCTGCAAAGAACGATTACTTGGTGGTGCTAATGCTCCAGGGGCTGGGTCTGTGCAGTAAAGCAATCCTTGTGATCACTCCGCGCCTGAGCTGGGTGACTCAGAGTAAAAATAATTTAATATGTTAATAATTACCAGGACTCTCTTTGACTAAAACAAATAAAGCTTGTAATGTGTAAGCAAAGAGGAATGTGTCGGTTTGCAGGGCTCGTCTCACAACCAGAAGCTGATAGCAAAAGCAGATATGGTGCCTGGGTCAGGCATCAGGGGTGCTGAGGGCAGGTTGAGCGCACCCCAGCCAGAGGTGTCAAGGGTTTTCAGGTCCCTGCTGTAGCAGTTGCCCCCGTCCTTGATCCCAACACACTCTCCCAAGGCCATAGATGAAATGGGGGACTGGAGGCAT
The DNA here is from genome assembly GCA_013396875.1 of Vireo altiloquus. NCBI lineage: Eukaryota > Metazoa > Chordata > Aves > Passeriformes > Vireonidae > Vireo > Vireo altiloquus. The sequence goes on from VZRF01006719.1 coordinate 309,452, forward strand.
CCTATCTCCACATCTCAGCCCACCCAAGTGGGAGACCTGCTAGGTTTTGGGTAACTGGTCCTGGAACCAGCATCACATGAATTGCTGAGGAAGGTGGGAAGTAATTTTGGAAGGTGAAGGAAATGTTAAATACAATTAACTGCACCTTGAAGCATGTTCTTTCAGGAGCTCTGGGCACCTGATGAGTGGAGGAAGGCACCTCTGAAGGGAGATTCAGATCTCACACATATTTAGTTGGACTTCTGAGGTGTCCAGAGGAATGCTAGGTTCATGGCTTAGATGGTGGCTTCAGTGCAGTGCTTGTCAAGTGAAGCAGTGTCATGAAAGGACTTTTCTGGTCTAACTCTTTTCAAAAAGCTGGTGATGTTTGAGATGAGATATGGTGGCCACTGTATTGAGCTTGGAATGCCACTGCAAAGCACTTCAGTAGAGATGGACATGCCCAGAAAAGTGTCCCCTCTGGTCCTTGCTCTGCATGGGGCACTTGGAGCCAAAGGCAGCATCTGCACCCACTGGCCGTCATGGACAGCAGTAGTCTGTGTCACATTCTGGAGATATGCACTTTTGGCCAGGAGAGGAGACAGTGTTGGTGTGGTGCTTTCAGAGGAGAGTGTGGAGCTCCTCTCCTGTGCTGGAGTGTGGCCAGAACAGGAAGGCAGCAGACCACTCACAGCAGAGTCTGGAGGTGCCTTTTTATGGCTGTTTTGATCTCTCGAGTGTGCAGGGGATAAGAATCAGCACCCAACAGTGCTGGAAGGGCATTTATAGACAAAGCAAAACGTGACTGGGAGGAAGGAGGGTGAGTTTAAATCATATCCCACCTGAGATGTGTGATGCTCTAGGGAAAGAATACCACAACTTCCTGGCAGGGCATGTTTCCCACATGGTGCTTGTACGGCACCACACAGCATCTGTGCATGTAACACTGCACGATGGCCATGCTGACTGCCAGGAGCAGGAGCAGATCCATCTGCCTCAGCTTCACCACAGGAAGGCAAACTCTAGGTTGAGTGAAGTTGCAGCCATTGCATGAGCAAATACAGCATCCCAGGATGGAAATGCTCTTTGTATCCCAAATTATTTTTAATCACAAGATGGAGCTCATATGAAATGCAGTATTTGAGTTGTCCTCTCTACGTGTGCAGTGTCCCAGTTCATGAGCAGATGCAGATTTTCCACTGGAATGCACCCCCACTGGGGCAGTCTGTGAGAACACTGCAAAGCATTCCAGTCACTGGGACAAGGAAGCAAGAAAAAAGCCAGCTCCAGTTCAGACCAAGGGGGAACCTGAGGATATTCAGTGCATTCCCCTTCCCTGGAAATCAGCCAGGGCCCTGGACCTACCACACCTTTGCAAGCCCAAAAGGAACCCAAAGCAGAGAGCAAAGAACACTACTCACAAACAGGAGACAGCTCTCCAACCTTTTCTTCCCACTAGTTGACATGAAGCATGCAGAGGGAGAGTAGCCACCATCACCATCTTCTGCCATGTGGTCTGTGTCTGTTAGTTTGCATCCTGCTGCCTCACTAATAAAACAAGAGATGTCCTTGTAGTGCTTTCCAGGGGAGAAACATAAAATGCATTTGGAGTTATTTTATTTTTTTTTTAAGTGCTATTTAAGAAAAGGAGAGGAAAGGGATCCCTGCAAGCGGTGCACTTGCTAACATGAGAGTACAACATGTTTGACTGGCTTTTTTCACCCACAGTACCTCACTGACCCCCTGGAAGGCAAAACATAAGAGGGGTTAGGTGATGGAGCTAAACCATGTATAAAGCACCAACTCCTCAACATGTGGTTGTAGTTACGCAGCTGGGGAGCGGACACATATTTTGGGATGATACCTAGCCAGTGTGTAGCCAGCTGTGATCTGACATCCAGGATAACTGCACCACCTCATGGTTCCCAAAGTCAGAGTACAAAGGTGGGAGTTCATAGTGTGACTCATGTATTCACTGTAGTGAAATCACCTCCTTTAAGTCAGGCCAGCTGGGGATTTGCCCCATGGCTTACTGCATTACTTTGACAACACTCCCCAAAATTACTTTGACAAATAATCCCCAAAGGAACTATTATTCTTCTAAAACAAAGTAAGAGCTGGAGATGACCTTGGGCACCATTGTCTCTTGCCTGTTTTGGGACTGTTCCTTAGAGCACACACACATCCAGTCCATGTGGCTCCTGCTGCCTCCCAGCAGATGTGAGCTCACAGCCCAGCAGATCCCATCCTGGAGAAGGGCTGTCCCAGATTATCAGGTTGTGTTTCCATTTTCTTTAATCCACTTGAAATAATCTTTCCGGTTTGGCACCTCAGGCAGCCCTTCTTTTAGCCTTCTAGTCTCACCTCTCACACTTGAAGCTGATTGTTAGCTGTGTATCTTACAAGCTGTCAGTTGAACATTCATGCCTGGAATTTCCCAGTTTTTCCTCTATAAGAGATGTGGTGGGAGTAGTTTTCACGTAATTAAGTCCAGCGTAAGGTAATCACCTAGTGGTCTCCCACAATAAAAGGTGTCGGAGTACAGTTTTCAACAGGACGGGGGAGCAGGCAGACATTCTATGAGCTTTTAATTATTTATTTTATTCAGGCATCAGCCTCCTGTACACAAGAGATATACATGGCTCATGACTGCTGACAACCCAAGATTTCTTTGTTACAGAACATTCTTAAAAGCTTTTCAGCCAATAGCATGCTTCTAAAGTTTACAGACAAGTGTTCTAACCAATCACTAAAATGCGCACGTATACCTGTTACAAACAATACTCGCTTGTATGCTTGTAATAACAATGTGCAATATTCCATTATTAAGCTTAAAACTTCAGTGTCTTTGCTAAGCACATTTTCTGCAGCTTCAATACTTCTTTGAGCCAAACCTAGGAACACTAACCCTTGTTCAAATGTCCTTGCAGTCTAGATTATTTTATCTTCTTCTACATTCTGATTTTGCAGCTGCAGCTGAACCTAAAATCCTTGCTTTATTTCTGAAACCTGCTTTTCTTACTCAAACTAAAAGCCTTCTCACCTTTTACATTTCCCACAAAAAGGGAGAGCAGGGTATCACCAGGGTTAAGCAAATCCACCCCAAGTCGACTACCCATCACAGTCCTGTGACCCTCTTCTGGGAATGCCTCACTTGTTCCTCCTGCTGTCTCCTCCTTTACCATGTTCAGCCATACACATTGCATTTCTGTGGGTGACTTCCCTTTGCCTCAGTTATCCAGCATCAGCCCTTGTCTGCAGTGAGATAACAATAATGATCACCGTTAATTTATGACAATGTCATGCACACTGTGTGTCCACATATCACTGAGCCTTGGGATGGGTAGTTCTTGGCATGAATGATGCCTTAGGTTTTAACATTCATATTTTTTCAAATCCCATGCTGCCTAGTCTAACTCTGAAGTTTCTTGTAGCTCATTAGCTGCCGCTCTCTTATGCTTAGACATAACAAAGCCTCTCTAGCTTGCTCTTAAAAGATGCCCAGACTGTCCTAGGCCCAAAAAGTGTAAACATCTTAAGAAGGGTGGGGTAAGCTTGGGGAAATTACATCATTAGCTAAAGTTTTAATTGGCGAATTTATGCTGATATGCAAATAGACCAAACCTATAAAAGTGAAGAACTTGTGACCTATTGTCCATCTTGGGATCCACTGGGGCAGGAGCTGCAGGACCCACAGGGAGTACCTTTGAAGGCCTTTCAAATAAATACCTACCTTTATTCCCTTATTTCTGTTTTTAGGTAGCCATTTAAGGCATCATCATAAAACACATGTATAGTGCAAGCAGATGGAAATCTGATGCATCCTAAATCTAAATGCAGCTACTATTTTTCGAATTTCCCCTCCCTGTCCTCCACACCAGTAGTTGTTCATAAAAGAAGGCTTTGAGAGAAGATGCAATTTGCACCAATGGGCTCGGAGCCATTTTGATTATCATTCTGCCTTGTCTTCCTTATTCCCTTTCCCTGCCATAGAATCACAGAATCTCAGAATGGGTTGGATTGGAAGGAACCCTAAAAGCTCATCCAGTTCCAACCCCTGCCATGGGCAGGTTGCACCTTGCACTAGACAGGTTGCTCCAAGCCACATCCAACCTGGCTTTTACACTTCCAGGAATGGGGCAGCCAGAGCTTCTCTGGGCAACCTGTGCCAGGGCTTCACCACCCTCACAGCTAGGAATTTCTTCCCAATATCCCATCTAACCCTGCCCTCTGACGTGGGAAGCCATTCCTCCTTGTCCTGTCCTGTCACTCCAGGTTCTAGTCCAAAGTCTCTCTCCTGCTCTCTTGGAGCCCCTTTAGGCACCAGCAGGGGCTCTAAAGTCTCCCAGTCTTCTCCAGGCTGAACACCTCCAGCTCTCCCAGGCTGTCTCCAGAGGAGAGTGGCTTCATTTCTCGGAGCATCTTCATGGCCTCCTCTGGAATTGCTCCAGTGGCTCCCCATCTGTCTGACATTGGGGGCCTTTCTTTTTCTCATGGTACTTACCTGGCTTCAACAAGCACTGCTGTTCAGTGGGAGTTGCATGCTGGGCTCTGATGTCATGTTAGAGCTGGCTAGGGGTGACAGCTGCTCTTACAGAAACAAAATTCTTCTTTGGGAAAGACATTTTTCCTGCTTTGTTTGGAAATGCTGTCCCAGGAATCACCAGGTAAGTTCTTCATATCAAGTCAATTTATCAAAAGAGTGGGTTACTTGCAGTTTGGAAATCTCACATCTGGTTTGACCCAAATACAATACAGAAAATGTGAACCGAACACTTACAAAGCATAAATGTAGCTGTCTTTCTGTACAAACTCTTCACAAGGCAAAGGAGGAACCGGTTGGTGAAACAACTGAAATACCACCAAAGGAACCTATTTCAGAATATTTGAGAAGCCATTTGTAGACTTTACTCAAAATCTTTTCTGCATCTTTGCCTTCACCATCCACCATGGATACGATCTCCCACTTTGAATTCAGTGGTTCCTACTGGAATGAAGAACTAGGGACAGTTGTAAAGCAGAGAGGAATGACTGATTGCTCACCAGCTGCCAAACTCCTTGACTTCATGCTTTGAGCAAAGTCATGACATGCAAGGTGTCCTTGAAAAGCTGGGAACATGAGCTCCAAGTAAAAGTGATCCAATAAATACTGTTCTGCTTTTTCTTCACTCTTCCCCTGTCAGCATTAGGATTAAGTTCCTAAATACACTTAATATCCACAAAGCAAGAGAACTGAACAAACACATAAAAACGGTGACCTCTGCAACACATCTTAGTAGAACATCTTCTAAGGCAGGCATTTAAGCATCACAGTTGTCCAGCAAAATTGGGCATTGCCAAGGTCTGTCCCCTGGCCTGATGGCCAGATGAGATGCAAGGTTCTATACCTTTATCATTAACCTATGTTTCTTTACGGAACAGGTTGGTCACAGACATTCTCATCATCAGGAAGGCTGTTTGGCGTTTGCAACTACAGGACTGTTTGGGATTGTCCGAAGCTCTTCCAGAGACCTTGCATAAAATTTAACTGTACAGCCAGCTGTGACCTGTACTGATTATTAGTATGGATGTAGTCAGGGAGTTTTATTTACTTGGCAGAGCAATGGTGCTACAGCCTTATCAGTGAACGCTAGTCCAATCTTACCACAGGAGTGAGGGTCAAGGGGTCAGATTGAGCTCCAGATGCCTAGAAGCAAAGAGAGACAAAGAGTGAAATGAAAACCTAGTTGGTTATATTATTTATGAGAAGGGGAAGGAACATGTTTTAAAAAAAAAAAACCTCAGTCCCATGTGGTTTTCCCTTTACATTGTGCTTATGGCCTTCTCTGTCAGTAAACCAGGCATTCAAATATCCTGCACAATGCCTATCAGCATCTGTCTAGAATCAGCTACAGAATGGATGAGCTGACAGGGACTAGAAAGTGTGTCACATCCCCATTTGAGTTCCAGCTCTTTGCTCGAATTTAATGAAGCAATGAGCCAATTTGGTATCTTCATGCCTGTGGCTGTAACATCCTGTCTCAATCTATGATCAAAGGAGTCCAGGCACCACAGGTTTTGGAGCATGTTTTAAGAACCACTAAATGAAAGTCAATGAGCTAGATGACAAATTAGATCAAACTAGATAATTAAGATAGATTCAACCAGACTTCAAATAAAGGAAAAATCCACATGTAACTCTTCTTAAGTGCTAAGGGCATTATCAGTTCTCTAGGAAAAAGCACAGATAAAGCCATTTGATTCTGCAGATAAAATCAGAGGTTTAAGGGCAGGGGTTTTTGTATGGTGTTTGACTATTTGATGCCTGGTAATAGTCTCAATGCTGGAGCACAATTTGCACATAAAACTTTACTAGTTTTCTTCCTTGGTGTGCCATAGGAGCTCATGCAGCACAGTGACATCTCTGTCTCCCAGGACTTGTCAAGCATTTGAATGTCACAAGTTCTGTGTCACTATTGTTATTCTCTGCTTTAATATGGTGAAACTGAGGAGTGGAGATGTTCAGTGCATTACCTTACCCACAGTACTCAGTCTTACGCCATGTTTTGCTGCTGACCCAAGTCATCATCAAGAAAGCAACGAGAATAAATGTAGGAAGCAGAGGAGAGATTTGCACTCAAATACACATCAGTTTTAAGCATAGGTTTTTCCTTAGTGGGAGCAGGTAAAGAGAGGAGACACCCACACATCCTCCCATTCTCAGGTCTGTTATTTGGGATGCCATATCAGCCTTGGGGACCAGCCCAAGCTCCCAATCCCACCTTCTTGTCTGGCAGCTACTGGTATTACACTAAGCTGAGTGTGCTGTCATGTTTGTTCAGAAGATATGTTGACCTTTTTTGTCAGTCCTAGAATTTTGTCAAAGCCCCACCTATCCTGTACAGCGCTTCCTTTCTGATAGTTGCTACTGAGATACAGAGCTAAATAATGGAAAGGGGAGAAAACTCTCTAATTCTCACCATTATCTTGAGGGAAGCCTGTTCAAACATGAACTCTTGATATTTTCTTCCAAGCTCCTCCCCTGCGATAGGGTTCTGAGCATCCCTGGAATTTCTTTGCATTTGGACACTGTCTTGAACTGTCATGGGAAATACACTGAGATTGGGAAGGTGCCATTTGGTGTTGAAAGATTCTCAGTTTTGTCAAGAATGAATAGAAACAGTAGTGAGCTGCTCTTAGTCTACAGCACTCATGCATATGAGATTGAAGGAGAGCAAACCCCCTGGAAAGGAGCAAAGAGACCACCAGGGAGGTGGGATGCAGAAGAGAATCAAAATGTCAAAATACAAAACAAGTGCACCAAAATAGGACCGGTGATGGATGACAGCAAGAGTCTTACTCCCAATGTGACATTTGAAAAAAGGAGACAAATGTGATGCCTTAAGTTTTAACCTTCATATTTTTTCAAATCCCATGCTGCCTAGTGTAACTCTGAAGTTTCTTGTAGCTCATTAGCTGCCACTCTCCTGTGCTAAGACAGACATTACAAAGCCTCTCTAGCTTGCTCTTAAAGGACACCTAGACCATTCTAGGCCCAAAAAGTGTAAACCATCATCTTGGAGAAGAGGGCAACTTAGAGAAATTACATCATTAGCTAAAGTTTTAATTGGCGAATTTATGCTGATATGCAAATAGACCAAACCTATAAAAGTGTGAAAAACTCATGACCTGTCATCCATCTTGGGATCCACTGGGGCAGGAGCTGCAGGACCCGCAGGGAGTACCTTTGAAGGCCTTTCAAATAAATACCTACCTTTATTCCCTTATTTCTGTTTAATCTCTGTTTTTAGGTAGCCATTTAAAGCATCAAATGAGGAAATTATCACTGACTCTTTGTGTTAAGTGTTATTAATCAAAACCGATCCCCTAGGAATCAAAGTTACAAGCAGGTTTTGTTACAGCTTGATTTCCATCTTGGGTCTCTGCTGTTCATCAGGGAAAGCAGCTCATCCCATACTCTGTGAGGTCAGCAGGACATCTAGTGGCAGAATAACATTGAAATACACAGGGGAATATACTGGACTGAAGCTTTGCTTCATTCTTTGGACAGCTTGATTATCACCTTCTTTCTACCACACATAAAAAGGACTGGTTGGGAGTTCAACATTGCATTTTTAACTGATCTGTTGAAAAAATGTATTGAAATTATGCTTTCCTATATCTTTCAAACTCCAGCTTTATGGAGGTAAAACACTACTGGATATAACAGATATATATATATAACTGACACCTTAAATGGCTACCTAAAAACAGAGATTAAACAGAAATAAGGGAATAAAGCAGTATTTATTTGAAAGGCCTTCAAAGGTACTCCCTGCGGGTCCTGCAGCTCCTGCCCCAGTGGATCCCAAGATGGATGACAGGTCATGAGTTTTTCACACTTTTATAGGTTTGGTCTATTTGCATATCAGCATAAATTCGCCAATTAAAACTTTAGCTAATGATGTAATTTCCCCAAGCTTACCCCACCCTTCTCAAGATGTTAGTTTACACTTTTTGGGCCTAGGACAGTCTGGGCGTCCGTTAAGAGCAAGCTAAGAGAGGCTTTGTAATGTCTACCTTAGCATAAGAGAGCGGCAGCTAATGAGCTACAAGAAACTTCAGAGTTACACTAGGCAGTATGGGATTTGAAAAAATGTGAAAGTTAAAACTTAAGGCATCATAACTACTGTGCTTCCTGCCTATCCTTGTCCTCCCAAGATGCCGTCCACCCTGACTTTCTCCTCCTTTTGAGGAGTTGGACATATCACTGTTGTGCCTGGTTCTGATTATGTTTTTTGCCCATGTGTGAAGGGTTCTATATGCCATGGCAGCTGGGCTGATTGACGTGATCCTGTTATACAGCTCATAAGAATTTTTTTTCCATGTGTTCTTTCCAAATATGTGTAAGAGCTTTTTGTAGTTTGGCTTTGATTGCACTGGATTTTGTTTAAAGCCTCACATTACCTATTATGTGGAACATCTTTGTGCAGCTGTTCCATTTAGTCCAAGTTTGTTCTTCACTGGACACAAATCCATCACTATTCAGCTTTGGCAGCTGCCTAAAAAACAAAACAAAACAAAACAATCCCAACCTTTGCAATGGCAAAATTAAATTTCTTAGTGGAGCAGGAAATACTGCCATTTTACCTGTGATGAATCATAGAATCATAGAAAGGTTTGGAAAGGACCTTAAAGATCATCTTGTTAGACCCCTCTGCCATGAGTAGGGACACCTTTCACTAGACCAGGTTACTTCAAGCCCTGTCCATCCTGGCGAGGCACACTTCCAGGGATGGGGCAGCCACAGTTTCTGTGGGCAACCTGTGCCAGGACCTCACCACCCTCACAGCCAAGAATTTCTTCCTAATCTCAACCTACCCTCCTTCAGTTTAAAGTCATTCCCTCTTGTCCTATCAGATTTATAATCTGGTTTACCTTCATTAAAATCTGTAGTCCTTACTCTGCATTTTTTCTACAGTCACAGACAATGGTAAATCCATAATGGTTGATCCACTGAATGCTGCAAATGAAAGATGAAAGATGCAAACACTGTCTAGGACTAGGTAGTCTGTGTCCAGGTAGGAATTCTCACTTTTATAATGACTTTGCAGGGTTCATGTACATCTCACAAAAGACCTTTGGCCAATAATGGGAGATGGTTGCTGCAATAGCAGGACAGCTCCTCAAGCAAGAGAGGGCTGTGGCCCAAATTTTAATGGGTATTTAGCAATGTTCAGTACTGCAATGCCTAAAGTAAGCAATCAAGAGCTAAAGTAAGCGGTGTAGAACCCACTTAGCAAATCTCTACTCATCACCTGGTCTGTGGTACCCAACTATGTCCATGGTCCTACCCTGACTCATTTGCAACATTAACTATTTTAGCTTACTGAAAGCCAGTAAACTGCAGGGTCAGCTTGGAAAATCAAATTTAAGCTTTGAAGTCAATTAGGCATTGCAGTGAAACACTGAAACACCCAATCGCCTGCTGGTTGGGCCAAAGAGACAGCTATAGATCTTCAAAACATTTGGAGTTATGGATGTGATTCCATGTCAGCTATGAAACATTAAAAAGTTTAGAGGAATCAACAGAAAAAGATGGAAATATGAGGTTTTTTTTTTTTTAATTACCCTTTCAACTTTGGTAGTGACTTTTTGGTAGAGATTTTTTTTTGGTAGTCATGTTTTTGGGGGGAGTAATTCCAACATTTTAAGTTGGAAAGAGAAACACCACTTTTACCAGTAGTGTTTAGATCAAATTCGTTAAGCAAAACAATGAAGACCACTTGTAAATTGTCTGCAACCTTTCAGCTGTGCACATAGATTCTCTGCTGAATACTTTGGTCCTCTCACTATCATTCCACCTCCTCTCCTTTTGACTGGTCACATCCAGTAGAGAAAGTCTCCTCTACCTCCAACCACAACTGCAGACAAGGAGACACAGAAAGTCTGCCAAACATTGGCTGTGCTAGCAAAAGAGACCTACCTCTCACAGAGAAAAGGGGGTATCACCCAGAAGAATCTGGGGAGGATGTTCACTTTGGAAGGGGCTGCTGTTGTCCCCTCTCCTGATCTCCTGTGCAACACAGACTAAAAGATCCCTGCAGAAAGCAGCAAACAACACCCACTCTCCTTGGGCTTACACCTAGAGGCAGGACAATGCTGAAGTGAGCTACAGCCACTCTCCCTCCACTAATGCCTCTGAACCCAGCTGGAGCACCATGCTATAGAACAATTTAACTCTGAAGCCTTCACGTGATAAAGAATCCATCCTGCTTTCTAATGACCTGCTCTAGTGCTAATTGCTCACCCTGTTGACAACAACCTTCTTCCACCCTGAACATTCCTGCCTTTCCTGTCAAATCCTTGTCTCCAAGCCTGTTAACTTCTGCAGTCCTTCTGTCAGAGACTGAAATGTTATAATTTATGGCTTAAACATTTTTATGAAGGACTTTTGCCTATTATAGCAAAACTGTATAATAAAAGCTGTGTGGAAGACCACCACACCCTGAGTGGGCCTCCTGACTGAGGCCCTGGACTGCAAGTTGATGGAGATAAGATAAAATTACTTAGGTCTGGGCTGGGGGAGGACGATCAAGCTTAGCACTTTGGGGTGGAGACCACAGCCTCAGGCTTACCTGCTGCCAGGCATGAACAGACCCCTACACCAAAGGGAGGAGGAGGAGAGGTTTTGGGTGCATGGTGAAAAAGCCTCTGGTCTGAGGCAGTAAATGCCCATCCTCCACTGTGCAGACCAGCTCGTCTGTGGGGGCCCCCACTCTGGGAAAGCCACATCTACAGGATAGCAGAGGGGGTGTCATAGCCCATCAAAGTCCACCCCCCCTTCCCTCAAAGGGGTCTCCAGACCCTGCACCAGAGCACTGCACATAATGCAAAATGATGCAACAGATCCAGACAAGGGACAGTGTCAAACCTAGCCCCCTCAGGGGAGGCACCTGGGCGTAGCCACCTGCCCAAACGCATATTAATCCTTTGGATTCTATACTGGCATGGTCGGAGACACCTGGTCTGAGAAAAGAGAGAAAAGAGAACCAGGAATGAGAACCTAATTAGCATCGGAGGCAAAGAAATTCATATCCAATAGGACACTAAATACTGAGAACTGCACAACTTGGGACCAGTCAACATTGAACCAATAAATTTCTTTGGATTTTGACTGTGTAAAATATGTGAGAAATCTAGTAAAATCCATATGTGATGGAATGATTTTCTCTGCACAACCCAAGCAATGTGTGGATGAAATTATTTCTGTTGCACATCCTGGCCAGAAGAGTATCCTGGCCAGAATAAAGTAATGCCTTGATTCTCTAACGCTAAAAATGTTGTTGGAGAACTTTTTGTTTTTCCAGCATTTTTGGTGACAACAAGACATCATTGGGACCCTTGGAAGGGTGATATATTTCTACCTAATCCCTGTCCCTCTCCCTGTCCCTCACACACACACCTACCTACCTTTCTTTTTCTTTCTTTTTCTCTTTCTCTCTTTCTTTCATTCATTATTTCTCTTTGCCCCTTTTAGTATTAAATAAAATATATCAATTTTTTTTTGCATCAACATCTAACCTCATTTGGTTTTAATCAAGTTTTAGGGTATATTTTGAACCTTTCTGGGTTTGATCTGTTTTATTCAGACTTAGTTTTCTTTGCTCTTTTTTGTTTAGACCAGTACATAATACCTTCTCTGTAGGTAGGCAGTAACCTGAGGGCAACTAGCATCTGCCGTTCAGAATCATGTTCATATTAGTGACTACATCTCTTGTAGTAAATATTTTGGGTCCTGCTTTGTTTCAACACCCTTCAAAGGAAAGATCAGCTGTATAAGGATAAAAACATTATCCAAAGCTGTAATCAGTAGTAACAGTCTTAAAGCAGACTATAAATACCTATGGCTTCATGTGTGGCTGAACTTCAAACTACAATGGAGAAGGAAGAACCCAGGACAAAGCCTGTGCTTCAGGAATCTCACCTTGTAATATATCCTAAAGAGATGTTTGTGGTTTTCCCTGTGGTGTTGAGTCCGGTCAGTGTCTGCAGAAAGATACTGAGCTTCAGTTTTAGTGAGAATGACAATTTTAGTGATACTGCAAATCAAAGAGACCCATAATTTCCCAGAAGAAAAAAAAAAAACAATGGAGGAATTGTCCAGCATATCTTCTCTTTTGGGAATGGGGATGACACAAAATAAGTAACTATTTAGCTCACAAAACTGGAAGGATCTCTTTCTCTGTACTTTGTTCTAATGTAGGAACCAGTGAATGTGGATTGTCACTTGATACTTCATTGCAAACCTGAAGAGTTCAAATCCACAACCAGTTGAGCTCTAAGTACTTCCTCTGGACGGACTTGGCTGCTGGTCCCAGAAACTTCTTCCTTCTCTCATCATTGTTGGACTTGCTTTCACTGTGTCAGCCCATGAGATGAAGGAAAATGTGTGGTCAGAAACCAGAAGACTCTTAGATTTTACGAAGCTCCTTAGCATCAATTCCAGCTCCCAAATTATTGCTTTTCACTCCTTAAGTAATACGAAAAGCCAGTCCAAAAAGGCCAATGGAGAGTCAAGACAACCTCTGAACTTTTGAAAACAGGCCATTTGTCTAAGTATTTAGAAATGAGCACTGAAGCAGACAATCTCTTACTGAGAACAGGTAACCAAGAATTTTATTTCATAGAATCATGGCACCACAGAAGCGTTTTGATTGGAAGGGGTCTTAAAGTTCATCTTGTTCCACCCTCTTCCATGGGCAGGGACACTTTCCACTAGACCCGGTTGTTCCAAGCTCCCTCCAACCTGCCCTTGAACACTTCCATGGGGCATGGGGCAGCCACAGCTTCTCTGGGCAACCTGTGCCAGGGCCTCACCACCCTCACAGACTATAATTTCTTCCTAGTCTCTAATTTAAATCTACCCTCCTTCAATTTAAATCTACCCTCTCATCCTGTCACTGCACACCCTTGTCATAAGTCCCTCTCTAGGCTTCTCGTATTCCAGTAAAACCAATTATTACAATCTTTGAATCCTTTTGTTGGTCTTTCAGTGCCACCATTTCTCAGAATAGCTGAAGTCCTCAGAAATCTGAAATTATATGAAAGAAGACATTTTAATGGCACCTGATTTTAAAGGCACTGTCCATAAATACACAGCTAGGGGCAGGAGGTTGCAAATTAACCAGTTGAAACCTGAGGCATCCATCACCAGCCTCATTATAAAATCTGGATACATTTGCCAGTGACAGATGCTCTCCCTTCTGGTTTTCCTTGCACATCCCTAGTTGTTCTGAACACGTTCAGATTAACACAAAGAAGGTGGCTGTTACGTAAATGCAGGTGGCTCTCTGCAGACAACTCCATAGGGCCATGCTGAAGGCTGCCAGGCAGCAATTTAGCATTGTCTCTGTTTGCACAGAAGGACCTCAGTGGCTTGGAAAGCATAGAAGAAGGAAATGTTTTCTCCGTGACATACTATGGGCTGCATACGATCAGCATCCTTCCTCAGCAGCTGCACTTGATAAATGTTGTCAGCATCCTGGGGCTCCTTTTGGGCTGCCAGTGCCAAGAACGACTCTAAAGCAATCAGGCAGGGACAAAACCCATGTGCCAGAACCACACCGGTCACACTACAATTAGTCCTTAAGTGACTGGGCTGCAAGACTTAATTCCTCAGAATCAATTCAATTTCAGCTGCTTATTGGGAATCAGCAAATCTAATGATCTAGTCTTTAGTGAGCTATTCAGTCCTAGCATATGTGTCTGTGTTGGTTTTACACGGCCTGCTTTTTCGTAGCAGGGGTGCCACAGAGGTGGCTTCTGTGAGAAACTGCTGGAAGCTTCTACCATGTCTGGCAGAGTCAATCCCTGATGGCTTTGAAAATGGACATGCTGCTGGCCAAGGCTGGGCCAGTTAGAGAGGCTGGTAACACCTCTGTGATAACATATTTAAGAAGAAAATCAAAACAAAGTGGGGCACAGTGTTTTTCTAGCCAGAGAAGAGGAGAGCCAAGATGGAGAAGGTCAGTGGAGAATAAACAGCAGGAGGTGCTCCAGGTGCCAGAGCCAAGATGCCTCTGCAGGCTGTGGTGGTTACCATGGTGAAGCAGTTATCTCCCTGCAGCCCATGGGGATCCACAGGGGATGCAGAGATCCACTCACAGCCCGTGGGGATCCATGGGGGATGCAGAGATCCATCCGCAGCCTGTGGGGGATGTGCCTGTGCCAGAGTGGGTGAATGCCTGGAGGAGGCTGTGGTCCAGTGGGAGACTCGGTGGAAAGAGGGGGCCCTTGCTTCCAAGCTGGAGCAGCCTGTCCTTGGAGGACTGCACCCCGTGGAAAGAGAGACCCACATCACAGCAGTTTCGGGAGGACTGTGTGCCCGTGGGGGAAATTCACATTGCAGCAGGTGTGGTAGGACTGCTGTTCATGAGAGTGGACCAGCATTGCAGAAGTTCACAGAGAATTGCCTCCCGTGGGAGGGACTCCACGGTGCAGTAGCGGAAGGCCTTCTCTCCCTGAGCAGTGGAAGATCTCAAGTGATGAACTGACCAAACCCCCATGCCCTATCTCCCTGCACTGTCAGTGGGAAGGAGGGAGGAGCTTGGGGAAAATTGTCTTCGCTACTCCTCCTGCACTGAGAAAATTTTGGAAAGAGAACTATAAAATAGTTGGTATTTTTTATTCAACAATAATCCTGAATAATAATAAAAAATATATTTTTAGAACAAAAAGTCCCAATCTGTTGAGGAAAGAAAATTTATACATTTTTAACCCTCTCAGCATTAAATTGAAGACAGATAAGACAAGCTTTTGTGGTTACATATCATCAAACTAAAATTTTTCATCTTAAAAACAGAATTCCATTCTACTGGAATGAACCATTCAGGAAAGCAATGCAATTCACTGATAACTTTCCCAATTTAGAGAAAATTTCAGCTGAGAAACTTGTGGAGTGTTAACTCACTTATATAATAACAGCAAATTAAATCTTTATTTTGTTTTGTTTGGCTTTTTGAACATATTACATTGCTCATCTGATTTAGAGTGAAGACAGAATGGAGCAGTGAGTAAAGCTTTTGCCTACGGCTGGGGTTCTTTGCTTACTTTTATGGATAAGTAACAAGTTACAGCAGCAGGGTGAGGGGAATAACATTTTTGATACGTGAACAACTTGGGATTACTTTCCCATGGCAAATTAAAATGTGTGTTTCATTACAGAGCAGTCACCCTAGACCTGACATTCCTACATTTCCTTCCTCTATTAAAAAAATTACAAAGAACAAAATCCCCTATACTAGGAAAAATACGGCAGTGACAACTTCTCACTCAGTATGCAAAGTGGGCAAATAAACTTTGGTTTCCACACAGGTGAGATTTGAGGTAAATGTAAAATGATTTTGTATGTGCAAAATTCCTGGAGTTATTGAGATAGGTGTGCTTCAGAACAGACTTCCCAGACGCTGCAATTTAATCTTCAAAAGTTGTTCTGGAAAGTTATACCACATTTGGATCACCCCTGCTCTGGAGAGAAGCTGGGAGAGCTGGGGGTGTTCAGCCTGGAGGAGAAGGCTCCAGGGAGACTTAGAGCCCCTGCCAGTGCCTAAAGCAGCTCCAGGAGACCTAGAGAGGGCCTTTAAACAAGGGCCTGAAGTGACATGACAAGAGGGATTGGCTTCCCACTGACAGAGGGCAGGGTTAGATGGGATATTGGGAAGAACTTCTTGGTTGTGAGCGTGCTGAAGCCCTGGCACAGGTTTCCCAGAGAAGCTGTGGCTGCCCCATTCCTGGAAGTGCTCAAGGGCCGGTTGGATGAGGCTTGGAGCAATGAGGTGTAGTGGAAGGTGTCTCTCCATGGCAGGGGGTGGAACAGGATTATCTTTACAGTCCCTTCCAACCCAAACTAGTCTGGGATTCAATGATTCAACTGCAGGTTCCTGGTTTCCAGTCTCCCTTGGACCACAGGCAAAGCACAGGGTGAAGCGCGTACAAAGACCAGAGACCTGTATGACACCGAAGCAGGCTATGCTCAGCAAAACCATTCATGCAGGTTAGTAGGGAGTGGCACATAATGATACAAATCAACATTTTAAAAGCTGAGAGCCAGAGCAGAGAAGATAAGGAGACACACCAGTGTAGAGCCTAGAACATTTTTTCATCAGTTTGAGATGTATACAGTCACCTTTTCCCCAAAGCCTAGTTCCCTGAAGAGGCAAGGTTGCAGGAGGAAAGCACAAATCTTTCCTTAATATTTGAAGAATATTGGTATTTGAAGAAAAGTTAAGAGGAACTTGCTGCTTTTCTACATTGGGTTCCATAAAAGTATCATTTTAGGATGAGAGGAAAAAGAGAATGCTAGGTGAGAAAAATTATGGGTTTGTTTATTTAGACAGTAAACCTAACCAAACATATCTTGCAAATATATCCTGGTTAGAATAGAAAAAGGTCCTGTAAAGATGAGAAGCAATGGCTGATCAACATGTAAAATGAAATTGAGAAGGTTACTTTGTAGACAAACAAAATGGAGGACTGTTGGCCTGAATTTGGGAAGGGGGAAAGAAAAGACGTAAAATAGGAAAAAATACAACACATGTAATATTTAACAGCAGAAACATAGTATAGTCTGATTTTTCTATTCTCCAATCCACCATTAAAATGAGTGGATATATCAAAAAGGCAAATTTTGAAATTGTTTAGAAAGATTTAAGTTTCACAGTATTTACAGAAAGCCACCTGGGGAATGAAATGAAATACCAAGGTAACTAAACAAGGACAGCCCCAGTGCTCTCTTCAGATGCTGATTTTTTTTCCTAAATCGAGATTTTCAAAATCTGTGCTTTTTCCTGCCTTTTCTGTGCATGCCCAGCTTGACATCACTTTCATGGTTCTTTCCACGGAGAGGGGTAGTGCTAAACAATTTCTAAAACCCACAGCCTTTCAATACATCTCCAAATGGGAAATGTAAAACACAGGCAGCTAAGAACACTGACCTTCAAAACACATGATCTTAGAGGGTAGAAAGTTGGGCACAAATTATGGGCCAGGCAGGTCCAGAAAAATAGCACCTAGACCTGGAAAAAGACCTGTCCTCCTTGCAGCTCTTTGCGTATCAGTCAGTTCTGGAAGAAAAGAAGACTGATGAGACTTGAAGGACCACACCAGCAAGGTGTTCAGGAGCTTATGCATAACTTGGAGAAGCAAATAGGAGAGAAAATTACTCTGACTGCATTTTCAGCACTGTTTTTTTCCTAGAAGTTTCCAGGAGAAATGTTGCACTCTCAGAGGGGAAACTGCATCCGGGTTCTAGCTGTCTTGTCCTGCCTGAAGGGTGCAAAGAATCAGGATTAGACTTGTGAATCTGGTTCATTATCCCCATTGCTAGAATAAGAATGTGAAACAGTCTGAAATACAGGAACACCTGATGTTAAATGATACATATCACAAGTTCTTGCAAACCCAGCTTTTGCAATCACACAGAAGGGTGCCTTCATCTATGCCAAAAACTACATCAAAGCCACAGGTTTCTCAATAAACACATCTGCAACAGTGAAATACTTGTGGGATTAAGGTTTGTACGAGCAGCTAAAGGAAAAGCGCTCTTCTCACCTGGCAAGCTTTCTGCCATCTCTGCAGCTCCTGCCTTATGCATGACACTGCTTTGGACAGTGTAGTTTTATACTGTGAACTCGAAATGTCTCAAAGTTAGTGCTCAATTGCACACTTCCACTTAATCTTTCCAGAGTGAAGTAGAAACTATCTAATTCTTAGCACGTGTTTAGGTTCAGGTCTTTTCTTAATTAAACAGTTGTGTGCTTGGACATTAGGGTACAGTGTTTCAGGAGGAGCTGTGTGGACAAAGTCTTCCAGGAATAAGCTGTGTGCCCTTCACTCTGGCCATGTTTCTTCTTAAAGCATTGCTCAGCAATGTTGACATCCACAAGATAAAGAAATAACTTCATTTAGCTTTGCATATTTTATATATATACATGCACACACAAAAAAATGAACCAAAAAATGACTTAGAAGTGCTTATTCACTAGGCGAAGAGTTCTCCAGGCTGTAAAGACTTTTATCGGTGAGGTTCCTGGCATACATAGCTTTCCATTACTTTTTTTATTAAAAAAGGAATTAAACCCATATTTTTCTCATTTGACTACGTACATTCATGATGTCCAAACAATGCCAACAATGATATCATCTGTCTCTTTCCTCCAGGGAGGAATTCAGGCCAGACCACGATACTCCTGCTTATTCCTAGAGTGGACTCACACCAAAGCAAAGCCAGCAAACCTCACTCCCTGGTGGGGAAATGCATGTCATAGCACAGTCCACTTCATACTGTACCTCCTACAAATCCCATCCTCTTCTTGAGAGCTGTTCAACACTATAAATTAAAAGTTAAGGCTTGAATCCTACTAAGCCGGATCTCTGCAGGCAGATACCCAAGGCTGTTCTTCAGCAGGATGTGCTCAACGTGTTGTAAGGATGCGGCCATACAGATCCTATTTCTCCATGAATACTCTTTCCAGTATATGTACAACATGTAGCATAACTCTGCTGCAGTCTTTAAAGTGACCTCTAACCTAATAAAACAGATGATTTGCCTTCAACTTATTAAGTCCCCCAGTGTAGGAAGGAGGTCAAGTGTGTCTTTAACTAGCTGCCTGTGTGATGGTGGATCAGCTGGGACAGGCATAGGTCCAAACTCTCCAGCACCATCAGCCTCCTTGCCCCTCTCCTCTGTGCTTTGTGTGAGATTTCCCTTCAGTCAGCAACACAAAGCCCTCTGGCCCGAGCTTGCTCAGCCTGACACCACTGCAGGTGAAGATGGAGAACACCAGGACTCCATTTGGGCTTATTTCTGGTGCAGAATTCACACCAGCTTCCAGCATCACACTACCAATGAAATGGTGGCCTTGACTGTAGTGATGCATTTTCCTTTAAATGGTTTGTTCGGTTCACCCCCAAATGTATGGTTCATTCCTAAGTTGTAACCTTCTCCTTAAGTTGTTGCCTATTACCCCTTCCTCCAGACAGCTCCACATCCTTCTGATGTTGGGAGCCCCAGGGCTAGAGGCAACTCTGCAGGTGGGGCGTCAGCTGAACAGAACAGAGGGGGCAGAACTCCTTCATTGTATTTGTATTGGTTTGTGTCACCTAATCCCTCCTGCCTCCCATTGCCATTGGTCCCTGAGATGTGTTCTCCCCCTTTATTCCTCCCCTATCAGGATCCCATTGGCTCAAGCCTTGTATCCACCCTCACTCTGGAACACTCTCTTAAGCTCATGCACTAAGCATTTTGGCTCTTTTTCTGCCGCCGCCTCTCGGCCTGCCTGCTTCGCTCTCTCTTCCCTTCAGAACCATGCTCCCTCCCGGCATGGGACCCCCAGAAAGTCCCATCTAATTAGCACCCTCAGAAGCTGTGTATATATTTTGCTGTCTGCATACTGCTGTTAGCTGATGTGCTACCTAAAGACTTCTCTCCAGAAGCCCTGGTAAGGCTGTTGCACACCAACCCCCTGTAATAGATAGAGGCTGTATTTGCTAATTAAACCGCCAAAGATGAATTGTGATAGATACAAGCTGTTCAGAGCAATATTTAGTAACAAGATATCAGAAATATGTTACTTAAAACCACAATATCCTGAATAAAGCATACTGTAAGCCAATGTAAGCCAATTANNNNTGAACAATTTATAACAATTTGGTGCCGTGACTCAGATAGGGAACCTCTGCAGGGTATCCTAGCTTTGGGGGGGCACCCCGTCTCAGGACTGCCCCGGGGCGAATGATAACCCA
>VZRF01006721.1:7787-41146 GCA_013396875.1 Vireo altiloquus
CCCCACCCCCCACCCCTTCCACCTTCCCCCCCCCGCACTGTCCCTCAGCCTGTGCACCTCTGTGCGTGTGTGTGTGTGCCCCACCGAACACCAAAGATTCTTTTCTTGATGACTGCTTCAGTCTCTGGCAATCAAACTGGAGTCAATGTTTTATTCCATCATCCAGAGTTGACCAGATGCCTTGGTTGTGGGCTCTTACAGGCAATAGCTTGCTTGATGGACATGAATGCGTTGTTGGACAGATTTCACAATTACATCCTACCGCATCTGAGAGGGGAGGACCGAGTTTGTCACTGCAACTGTGGAAGGTGAGTTACCTGCAGAGCCTCTCCTCTCCCCTGCCCCCCAGCCCCTTCCCACCTTGTCTCCCCGGGGAGGTGGTGACCAGCGACAGGGAGCTGCTGGCTGGGCTACCATCTTTGCATTCTGGCTGTGTCTCACCTTCCTCAGCAGCTCCTGCATGAAGAGGAGCCGGAGTGAGGGGGGGGTGGGGGTTGGTTTTTTCTGGAAGAGTTTTCTGTGGGCTTGGAAGTCCATTTTCCTTTGTGTGCACGTTTGTGTACAGGCATTCGGGAGCCCTGGGAAAGTGAGTAACTTTGATTTAAACGTTTGTCGTTCTGCCTTTGTTGTCAGTTGGGCTGTGATGTTCCCCGGCCTGTTTGTGGTCTGGGTTGTTGCAGTTGGTGGTTGTGTGGCTTATAAATGGAATGAGGTTTGGAGAAATGAGAGGATCCCTGTCCAGGCCGGGATGTGGCTGTCTAGGGTAGAGTCACTTTGAGGCTTTGCAATCTTTGATCAGATCTTAATTCCCTGTGGTTTTTCCTCCTTGGGAGCTGTGATGCTGCTGGACACAGCACACCGAGGAGGCTGGGCTGTGCTTTTGGGGTGGATGCTGTGCCAGGAGCGGTGCCTTTGCTGTGCACAAGTTTGTGACTGGACAAATACCTGCCTCCCTCCGTGGCTCTTGGGAATGCTGAATTCTCCTAAACAACACCGCTCCTGCGTGTAATCGCTGAAGTGCTCAGCTTGAAACCAGGATCTGGCTGCTCTGGAATCTGTTCAGGCCCAGGGCTGAGCTCTGGGGAGGTGAATTTCCCCCTTCTCTGTGGGACTGCTGTTGGTGCTCCTTATCCTGCGCTCCCGGAGGCCTCGCTCCCCTCCTGTGCCTGGTTACTCACTGCCTGCGGGAGAGTTTCTTGTCTGTGGGGGAGGAAAGCAGCGTGAGGCTGTGCCAGCTAGAGGACACGCTGGGAGAGCCCTCCCTTGTCACATCCAACGTTTAGGTTTGAGCTTTACTCCTCTCGGAGCTGCCTCTGGAGCCAGCTGCATCCTGTCTCCCAGGCGTCACATCCCCCCTGGTGTCCCTGGAGCGGGAGCTGAGCTGGAGCTGGGATGTGCTTGGCTTAGTGAAGAGAAACTGCTTTGCCCTTCCATGCTGCCTCGCAGCCCGAAGGTGATCGGGGCCTTCCTCCCCATGGTTCTTCCTCAGCCTCCTGTGACAGAACAGCAGAGAAGGGTCCAGCAGCACCTCCAGGGCCAAAAGCAGCCAGGCCTGGGGGATGTGGCAGCACACTCAGCTCCTTGGGCATCTCCCTCCTAAGGTCAATTTGAAAGACTGTGGGTAAAAAACATACACAGTGTCTTCGACTTGGTTTTGGCAAGGATTTGCTTTTTCTTAGATAATTTTTTTTTTTTGAGTCCTCTTGATGTTTTTTGTTAGTTTAGGACTTTTCCTCTGCTTCTTCCACCAGTTTGTCTTTTTACTCGTCACAGCTTGGTTCAGTGGTGGTGCAAATGGGCTGCTGGTAATGGACTGTAATGTTTGGAGTGGCTGAGGAGTGGCAGGTCTCACTGGTGGCTTGGCAGTGTCCCCTCTGCCCACGGCTGAGGAGGTGCCAGGGGCACCCTCTCTGCTCTCCCTCCGTGTGTGTTGAGGCAGATAAATCGGCCATGGCACTCTCCACACACATCACCAGGTCATTTCTTCGAAAGTGCACGAACCAGCTTCTGAACTGCCGAGCACGGATGTGAGAGGAGGCAGAAAGCAAAGTTTATCTCTTGCCTCAGGTGTGTGGGAGCGATGGCTCTTGCCAAGAGAAACAGCCCACGAGCCTCCGCTCCTGCCTGATGAGGAGACTTCACAAACCCTCCCTGCGCTGAGGGACTTCGTGCTGAGCTTTGCTCTGACTTGCTGCCCCGATGGCAGCGTCTGGAGCCCTCTGATTTACGGGCTGGACGTGCCTTGGCCTCCCTGTCAGCTGCCCAGGAGCTCTGAGCTCGGCCCTCGGGGCAGGGAGCTCTCCCAGGCAGGGCTGTGTCCTGGAGCCTGTTGTCAGCACTGCCCATCGGGCTTGATGAAGAACTTAATTTGCCAAAAACCAAAGGGAGTCCTTGGAGGAGGGAGCTGGCTGCAGTTCAGTGTGTTGCAGGGAGGAATGGGGAAAATAAGTAAATGTTGCAGAAATGGAAGGGAAGGAGGAATTGGAATGAATGAAGATTGATGTGCAGTGGGCTGAGCTGCTGCAATTAATGATCTCCCTCCTGCCCCAGCCTGGGTCGCAGTGTCAGTCAGATCCAATAATTCATTCAGAAGTGTTTTCCTTCCTCTCCCATCCTGGCTGTCTCCTTCCTCAGGACGTCAGAGTGGACCCCATCCCTGGGAATTGTCCACCCTGTCCGAGCACCCAGGCTGGGTGTGAGTACCTGGCCGTGGGCACAGCAGGATGAGCTCTCCAGGAGGAGCTGGAACCTGCCCCGAGCTCCCTGTGAGGGGCTGGGAGCTGTTCCAGAGGTGCTGGCTGTGGGCAGGGAGGGCTGGCTCTGTGTCCCAGGTGTGCCACGTGGGGCTCTGAGCCCTGCTGTGCATCCTCAGCCCAGAGCCTCACTCCTCTGGCAGTGGGGTGGGCCTTGGCTGTTTCCAGCTCCACTTTGGGAGCCCCTTTTTCCTGTTCCCACTTTCTGCTCCGGTTGGGACCTGGTGTTGGTCTCTGAGGAGGTGAGCAGGCAGCAGCATGAGCCGTGCCCAGGCTCTGCCCACGTTCTGGGGGCTCTGGGGCCACTGGAGTCACCCGGGGGCATGGCCAGCGGGGCTGGCTGCTCCAGCTGCCACCCCAAAGAGCTCCTCGGGGTCATGGAGGGCTCTGTCCTGGCGGGCAGGGCTGTGCCTGTCCCTGGACTCTGCTTGTTCTCCCCTCCACGGGACTCTGGCCCAGCAGGAAGGTCCCAGGATAAGGCAAGGAGTGCTGTAGATGATTTTGCCATGTCCCAAAGCATTCAGTTGTGTTTGCAGCGCCTCGGAAGGGTCAAAACATTGAGGAAGGAAACCAACCCCACCTCCAGGTGCTGCTGGAGGCGGATCCCCACCCTCACCCTTCCCTGTGGGATCAGGGCCATGGGGGCTGAAGCTGTTTTCTTGTCATTTTATGCCAGGAGCAATTTGAGACAGGAGGGCCTGGGAGGTGCTTTTTGAGTCGGTGGTGTCAGGTGGGAGCTGTGACACGGAGAAGCGAGAGGGGGCTGTGACACCAGCACTGTGCGGGGTTTGGGGGAGCTGGGGCTGCCTGGAGCTGCTCACGCTGCCCTGGCCACGGCTGCAGGTTTTGAATCAGTGGCTCAGAGCCTCTGATTTCAGTCCGAGGGAGCCTGGGCCGGACGGTGCCTTTGCCACGGAGTGTCCCCACTCTGGTGGCCGAGCTGGGTGTTCCTCTGGGCTCTGAGGGCTGGCTGATGTCCTCCCCTGGGCGAGTCACTTGTCACCGTCCAGCTGGGCTGGGGCTTTCCCTCTCAACAGCAGCAAAGCCAGGGAGGGCAGAGCTGCCAGCACCCCCAGGCCATGGGAATGCCTCCGCAGCTGGGAAAAACTCTCCTGGCACTGCCTGGGAAGGGGAGCTGGAGCTCTGTCAGCACAGAGCCAGGGCTGGCGCCTGGAGCTGAGGCGGCACAGACGGGCTGGGTGTGACAGGGGCTGCTCCTCTGCCACATCTGCCTGCAGGGGTGACAGCTCCCGCTCCTGCCGGCTCCTGTTGACGCCGTGCAGGAATGTGGCTGCTGGAGCAGATCCCTGGGGGAGCTTGGCACTCTCCATCCTCGGCGTGTGGAGGCATCCAGGCTGTCCGAATCCCTGTGCTGGGCCCAGCCCTCGCTGCTCGGGCTGTGGCTGTCCCCGGGGAGGGCAGGGCAGGGCTGGGCAGGGCTGCAGAGGGGCAGTGCTGCCCTCGTCCAGGTCTCTCCATCCCAGCCAGCAAAGGGTCCTCTCTGGAAGCAGAGAGCTGGCAGCAGATCAGGAGCTGGGTGATGTCATGCAAAGGAAAAACACCAAAGGGTGTCCGTGGAGGAGGCAGGGTGAGCTGGAGGGAGCAGATGACACCTGAACGGAGCAGGATCCGCCAGAACAGCCTGGGGGGCTCACAGGTTCCTGGCCTGGAGAGAACAGGGACCTCCAGAGCTCTGCCGTGTGTCCTCCTTGCCACTGACCTTCTGGGTGACCTTGGCTGAGCCTTTCCCTCCCAGGCGTGAGCAGGGCTGGGAAGGGCTGGGAGCAGGGTCAGCCTCACCTGGGTGCCAGCACCCTGCAGCAGGGCTGGGGGCCCAGACAGCCTCGAGGCAGCTCTCCCTGCCCCAGGGATGCTCCAGCCCTGCCCTCCCCAGGCTCTGATCCACGAGGAAAGGGATCTGTCCTGGGAGGAGAGGGTGGGGACCCTGCCGTGCCCTGGGCTGGGCACAGGAATGTGTGAGGAGGCTGCTGGCCAGGCCTTGCCCTGGTGCTGGGATCACTGGGGAGGGTGGCACTGCTGGCAGGAGGGACACGAGGGATGTTTCTCTCCTCTGTATCCTTCTTTCCCAGCCACTCTGGAAACCTCTCTGTCCCCAGACCCTCTGTGGATGTGCTGGGAGCACTCTTTGCTGGGTGCTGGGGAGCACCAGCACTTCCCTGGGCTCCTGGCAGCTGTGCCAGGGCGGTGTTTCCACCACGACCAGGACCACGGAGATGTTTTTGGTGGTGCCAGGCTGGTCAGCAGTCTGGCCTTGCTGGGAACAGCTCTGCGAGGTGTGGGGATGCTGAGGGATGGCTGCAAGGTCGGGCAGGGATGCAGGACAGGAGGCTCTGCCTCCCTCCAGCCCTGCGGGGGTCCTGCCTGGGGGCTGGATAAGCCAAATTTCCCCAAATCCCGCTGCAGGTGGCGACGGGGAAGGGGTTGGTCCAGCCAGGACGTGGCAGCTGCAGCGTGAGCCCAGGACATGTGACGTGGCTGCCACTGTCACCTGCCCGGGAGGGAGCCGGGCTGAGCCGGAGCATCGGCACGTCCCCATCCCTGTCCCTGTCCCCATCGGAGCGGGGCAAGAGGGGAGCGGAGAGGCAGAGCCGAGCTCTGTGTGTTTAAAACAGCCCCGTGGCTTTTCCAGCAGCTCCCGAGCTGGGCTGTGGCTGCAGCAGCCGCGCTCACACAAGGTCACCGCAAGGGACAATAGCGCTGGGGGCAGCTGGCGGCCGAGCCGCTGCCCCGAGGGGAGCAGAGGAGCTTTTCCCTCTCCGTCCCGGGCTGGGAATGGGGAGAGGGATGCTCCAGCTCGGGCACACGCGTGCAGACACACAGAGAGTGCCGCCTTTGTCACCTGAGCCGAGCGACAGCAGCTCCAGGCTGTCACCCGCTGCTCGCCAGAGCCTTCTGCTCCCCGGGAGCGTCTGGCCCGAGGTGCGCTGGAATTCCTGTCCTTTGTGCTCCCGGTGGAAGCCCCAGCGCAGCCAGGGTGGGCACAGCTCGGCATGTTCTGGGATCCCGTGAGGGCAGGCACAGCTGGGCATGCACGGGAGGGGAGGTGGCACCAGGGGTTAGCCTGGCACCAGCTGGCACTGCCCAGCAATTGGCCCTCAGGAATTGTTTGGTGCGTCCTTTTGTTGTAAATAAACACGGGCAGAACGCGGGTTTGGCTGCTGAGGGCCACGTGTGACACCTCTGTCACAGGGCTGTGGTCCCCAGAGACCTCACACCCACCCCTGACCAGGGGCTGAGGTGATGCCAGGCTGAAGAGGATTTTGTCTCTGAGGGAGGTTTTTGTCTCTGGAGGAGGATTTTGCCTCTGAGGGAGGTTTTTGTCTCTGGAGGAGGATTTTGTCTCTCTCGCAAGGGCTTTGGTTGGTGAAACGAGTTCTGGCTGTTGGGTTATGGCAGGGTTGTGTTCTGAGGAGCCAGACCCTGATCTCCAGCCCTGCCCACCCTCCCTGGAGGAGCTGGTGGGGGTTTCCTGCACCCACGCCCTGCTCAGAGCTGACACATTCCCCCTCTGGATCTGGGCACGTTCCAGTTTCCAATCCCCTGGGCACAAGGTGGGGACCTCCCTGGTCCTCTGTGCACTGTTAATGATGTGCTGTGCTGGTGGGACAAGGTCTGATTCTCTCCTGGAACATCCCCATGGGCCTCAGCAGCAGCAGAAAACTTGTGGGGGTCTGTCCCTGCTCTCATTCCCACTCCAGTCCTCTCAAGGCAAGGGAAGGATAAAATTCCCTGCAGCCCAGCTCTCCCAACTGTTGCAGCAGCAGGAAAAATTTATCTTCCCTGGGCTTTGCTAAACTCCTTCCAGAAAACTCCATGAAAGTGGGAATGCAGCTCTGGGATCTCCTCAGAATGGAATTATTCTGGTGGCTCAGGGTTCCCAAAAGCTGCCTGGAGGGCCTTGGGTGCTTTCCTGGGGTGCTTTAGTGACGAGAGGCTTTTCTTTTGAGGAAATTCAAATTTGGGATCCACGCTTTGATTTCTGACTGTGGGTGATGGAGCTGCCTAACCCAGGCAGGGCAGAGGTTTTACCCTCCGGTGAATTTGGCTTCCCATGGAGTGACAGAGCCTGGCCCCTGGAGCCCTTTGGGGACAGTCCCCTGCACAGGGAGAGGGAGCTAGTGACACCAGAGGAGAGCCAGGCCCTCGGAGCTGCCCTGAGGTGCTGCTCAGCACAGGCAGAGCTGGAGGAGATCCCACTGCAGAGTGCAGAGTCAGCCTGGTACACAGACAGGGTGACCCTGTCCCTTCCCTCGGTGCCTGGCAAGAGGGGAGCGAGGGCTGGGAAGGGAGCAGGGTGGGAGGAACCCCCCCAGGAGGGTGAGAGGAGCCCTGGGGCAGCAGCAGCAGCAGTGTCAGTCCGTGTGTGACACCTGAGCGCCAGGTGAGCTCCAGGACCTTCCTCTTCTGGTGGAAAGCACCTCAGAGCTCTGGGCTCCTTCCTAGGGATCTGTCCTGGATGGGTGTGGGGGAGGTTTGGGTTCCCTGAGCCTCAGGGGTGGCTGTGTTAGTGCTAGGGGGGTGACACAGCACAGGTGACACAGCACAGGTGACACCTGTGTACACACTGGGCTTGTGACACAGCCAGACCCTGCCCAGGGACCTCCAACGAGCCCAGACTTTGTGGACTCAGCCTTTAGGCTGAGCCTGGGCTGCAAGAAGCAAAAGGGAGGGAGTTGGGGACCTGCCAGGTGTCCCTGTGTTGTGGGACATGGGAGATGTGTGTGCAGGGATTTGGGAAGGATGGGACGTGGGAGGTGTGTGTGCAGGGATTTGGGAAGGATGGGAGATGTGTGTGCCGGGATTTGGGAAGGATGGGACATGGGAAGTGCTCGGCTGCATTCACGGGGACCCTCCCATCCCTTTCGGGGAGCCTTCCCTCACACAGCCTCTGCCCCTGGATTTTCCAGTGCCGAAAGAGGGGAAATCTCTGTTCCAAACCACCCAGAACAAGGAGGCAGGAGCAGGGCTGCCCTCAGCCATCAGAGCTGGC
Organism: Vireo altiloquus; assembly: GCA_013396875.1. Classification (NCBI taxonomy): domain Eukaryota; kingdom Metazoa; phylum Chordata; class Aves; order Passeriformes; family Vireonidae; genus Vireo; species Vireo altiloquus. The sequence continues at coordinate 15,552 of VZRF01006721.1, forward strand.
ATCTCCCGGCCCTTCCCAGCCTGGTCCCTTTGGCAGTGGGGACTGGAGGGGCTGGTTCCCACCCCGGAGCCCTTCCCAGCCCTGTGCCAGCCCCTCCCGGTGCCTGCGGTGCAGGTGGCCCCCATTAAGGCATGGCTGAGATTAGGGCTGTTTTCAGAAGGTTCCTTTGAGTGGAGGTTTGTTTGTGTAAATATTTGGACGTTTCTCAGGCGTGATTATCGAGCAACCTGCACCTCATGAATATTCAGAGGCCTCGGCGATGCCTCCTCTGCTCGGCGAGTGGGAGCAGTGCCTGGGGGAGGGATGGGATGCTGGGGGCAGTGGGCAGTGCTGGGGGCAGTGGGCAGTGCTGGGACAGTGGGCAGGGATGGGGACAGTGACGGGACAGTGGGCAGGGATGGGGACAGTGACGGGACAGTGGGCAGTGCTGGGGACACTGGGCAGTGCTGGGGGCAATGGGCAGGGATGGGGACAGTGCTGGGACAGTGGGCAGTACTCAGACACTGGGCAGCGCTGGGACAGCCTCTGCTCCCCAGACTGGGGGCACTGGTGATGCCAGGGTTGTGGTGGTGGAGGGCACACGGGGCTGGGCCTCACCTGGCAGGGCATGCTGGCATGTGGTCACTGCTGGCATGTGGTCACTGCTGGCATGTGGTCTCTCCTGGCATGTGGTCACTCTCGGGTGTGGCTGGGCAGCCTCGATGCTCCTGGGCAGGGGAGGAGCTGCTCGAAGCAGGCACCGAGGCTCCGGAGCAGCTCTGCCTCCTGCATCCCCCATCCTCCGGGATCGAAGCCTCTCCCTCCTGCATCCTCCGGGATCCTCCCACCCCTCGCGGCTCCCTGGGACCTGTCACCGCTCATCCCCTCCCGTGCAGCCCCCACAGCCCTGCCTGCCTTTTTCCTGCTCTACAACTCCCTCACTCCATCCCTGCCATTTTCCTGCTTTTCCCCAGGTGAGCCTGGGTTTTTCAGCTTCATTCCGAGCTTGGTCTCCATCACGAACCCAATCCACCTCCTCGGGGCAGCCTCTCCAAACCCTGGGAGCCTTGGGAAGCTTCGGAGCTGGGAGAGCTGCACCCCTGGAGGTGCTGAGGGCCCTGGGGGAGCTTTGCCAGCAGCTCCAGGGCTGGCAGGGATTCTGGCTGTCTGCTCCAGGCAGGAATTGCTGCCTGGTCCTGGAGGGACCCCCCAGGTCACCCTGGTCAAGGAGCAGGAGAAGCTGAGGTGGTCTTGGGAGCTCGTGGGAGTTTTCCAGGAGCGAGAGGCTGCAGGAGGAATTCCTCCCTGTGGCATCAGAGGAGGAGGAATCCAAGCGTGTTTTCATGGCTGAAAACATGCAAACTCTGATGTGTGAGGGACAGGAGCCTCATTTCACTGAGGGAGAGGGGACAGGGAGCAGCATGTCCTCTCTGGGGACACCCACGGAGCCACTAGGGCAGGGACAGGATGGCTCCCCCTGGTCCAGGGGATGGGGATGGTGGCACTTTCATCTGCTCTGGTGGCCTCTGCCTCCAACTTGTGCCCTCTGCATCCCGGGGGTGGCCTCTTGCTGTCCTGAATCTCGAGTCCCGTGTCACAGATGATGAGCTGGGGCACAGGGAGCTGTGTCGGGAACGTGACACCAATCCCAGCCCCGGGGTCAGGGGTTTTGTGCTTTCCTCCCTCCCTCTGTGCTGACAGCAGCAGGAAAAGCCAGGACAGCCCTTCTCCTCCTGGGGATGGTGGGAGGAACTGGGGGCAAAGGTGAAAGAAGCATCTGCACTGATTTTTTTCCCCCCTCCTGCCCCTGCACCAGGCACCACGTCCATTATGTCATCCCTTACGATGGGGACCAGTCCGTGGTGGACTCCTCGGAGAATTACTTTGTGACTGACAATGTAACCAAGCAGGAGATTGATCTGATGCTGGGACTTTTGCTGGGCTTTTGTATAAGCTGGTTCCTGGTGTGGATGGATGGAGTTCTCCACTACGCCGTGCGGGCCTGGAGGACCAGCCGACGGTATGGTAAGTGCTGCTCCTCTTCCTCCTCTTCCTCCTCTTCCTCCTCTTCCTCCTCTTCCTCCTCTTCCTCCTCTTCCTGCTCTTCCCTCAGTCCCTGCCCTCTCCCTGGGAGCTGGAAAAGGTCAATCCTGCTGCTTTATCCCACGTGGATATGGCATAAACCTGGCCAGGGGTACCCCTGCCCCTCTTCACCCCAAGGAGCTGCTCTCGATGGTGCTCACAGGTTGCTCCCATCTCAGGATGCTCCAGGATCCTGTGACCCAAGCAGGAGTGTTGATGTGAGAATTCTATGGGTGGAATATCTTCAGGCTGGACCAGAATTCCCTGGAAAAATCTGGATTTTTTTTTTCCTGGCGTTGGTTGTGTAAAGCTGTGACATTGTGGTGACAGTGACAGGCATCTGTGCGGTGTCAGCTGAGGTTTCCTGTCCTCATCCCTGTCCAGATGTGGAGAAGTTTGGTTCAGTTGTGCCGTCAGCCCCACGGGGGAAAGAGTTGGGCAGAATAGTCAGGCTTTGGAGCAGTTAAAATCCAGATTTAACACTGTGAGAAGCACCAAAAGATGCTCCTGCAGAGGCTCTCTCTGCCCTGTGTTCCTCCCTCAGCACGGGCATCCCATGGATTTGAATATTTGGAGGAGAAAAAAATGACAGGAAAACGATTAAATTAGAGAATGACTCGAAATTCCCCCAAAATGTGCCTACAAATCTCCATCTCTCCAACTCCTGACTGATGGTGCTGTTAAATCACCACTCAGAGGAAAAGGAGAAGCGAGTGAGAGAAAGATTTATCTGCAGACCCATAAGAAATTCTAATTAGGGAAGTGGACTCTCTCTTTCTAAAAACTCAGATAAAAAAATGATATTAATTTCCCATTAGTCTTCTCAATTCCCCAGCAGCACTTTCTGAGTCAGGACTCTCCCGGGGCTCCGCTGCTGCTGCTGTTTCTCAAGCAGGAGCTGATTTTTCCAGTGAGATCTCAGGTTCTGAGAGCCAATTTTGGGGCTGTGACTCCTGATTCCCATCAGAGATTGGAGGCAGCAGGGCTGGCAGGAGCTCTCCTCGTGGTGAGATGTTCTCCAGATCACCACCCAGCCCACCCCTTGTGAATGGAGGCTTTTATTTTTAGTAATTAATTTAGTATTTCAACTAATTGATCTATTTTGTTTCATTTTTTTTTCTTCCTCCTTGTGTTTGGCTATTTTAAGGCTTTATAAAAGGCTTGGCCAACGGTGCAATGAACCTAAATATTTCCTATTTATTCCAAATCAGCGATGCAAATGAGTAATTTTAAGGGCAGTAAGCAGAAAGGAATTTGTTTCTTTGTTGACCAAAGCTAAAATTCCCTTCTGAAGATAGAAATGATGCCTGTGACTGGGAGAGAGGGGCAGGGGAAACACAAATTCTGTGCTGTTACAGAGCGAGGAGGGCACGAGCAATGACTCAATGTCACACTGGGGCCTGATCAGCTCCAACCGTGGCCTGTTACCACAACCTGGAGCTCTTTCCTGAGGGAAGAGGTCTCTCAAAACAGCAAATATTCCATAGGAACTGGGACAGCAGCTCCGAGGTAGCTGCAGGGCTGGTCAGGGCTGTCATTGCCACCTCACAGGGGTGGGCTCAGAGGCTCTTTTGGGATGGAAAAGACCTCAGAGATCATCGAGTCCAAGCAGCTCCCAGCACAGCAGCTCCTCCTTGGGCCATCCGTGGTTCTCTGGGGGTTTGCAGTTGTCCTTTGAGGGGTTGGGCTCTGCATTCCTGGGTGGAATCATCGAGATGTTCGTGGGAAATGGGTGGCAGCTGAAATGTTGCTGCAGGGAAAGGTTTCTGGGCTGAGGGATGAGCTAATGGGTAAAATATGAGCCTGGGTAGGGGCTGGGGGCAGAGAGTGACACTGGTGCCACACCTCGTGTCCCTGTGCAGCCCTGGATGGACCTCGGAGGGTGCTGTGCCTGCAGTGGGGCAGGCTTTGGGACAGCACAGGTCCCACCTCTCCCTGAAACCCCTCACTTTCCTGAAAACCCTCACCTTTCCTCACCTCTCCCTGCAATCCCTCACCTTCCCTCTCTTCCCTGTGATTCCTCACCNCTCTCCTCTTCCTGCAACCCCTCACCTTCCTGTGATCCCTCACCTTCCTGCAACCTTCCCTCTCCTCCCTGAAACCCCTCACCTTCCTGAAACCTTCCCTCTTCTCCCTGCAATCCTTCGCCTTCCCTCACCTTCCTGAAACCCCTCTCCTCCCTGAAACCCCTCACCTTTCCTCACCTCTCCCTGCAATCCCTCACCTTCCCTCTCCTCCCTGTGATTCCTCACCTCTCCCTGAAACCCCTCACCNCCTCTCCTCCCTGCCTTCCAGACAACTCCTGGTCTTGGATTCCGAAATTTTGTAACTTGAAGGAGTTCAGGAAACGTCACCACCGGCAGTACGAGGAGGCCACCGGGAACATGGTGCACATCAAACAGAAGCTGTACCACAACGGGCACCCCAGCCCCCGGCACCTCTGAGGGACACCCTCCCCTCCAGGGACTGCAGCCAGCTTTTAAAACTCACCGGACTTTGCTCTTCCTCCACGGGAGCAGCCTCTGGTTTGCTCCCGAGCCGGCTGAGGACGGGATTTTACGGATCCAGCCCGGGTGTCCATGGGTGGACACGCCACGATGCACAACTAAGCCAGTCCTGGATGCTACGCAGCCAAGACTTTGCACTGTGTTCCACATTTTATTGTCAGACTCGTGTATATATGTAAAAAAAAACCCAAACCAAAACAACAACAACAACAAAAAGCAGACAAACAACAACAAAAAAAACCCCAAAACAAAAAAGAGAGAGAGAGAAAAGAGATTTGCATTATACTTTCGACCCCCCTCCCCTTTTCCTGGTGTTCACGGCTGTCCTGCTCATCCAGGAGTGTTGGCCGAGGGGATGGAGGTGGGACAGCAGGAGGAAGATGCAGAGTGTCTCATCCAAGAGCTCCAGTGCCTGGTTTCTTTGGTCCTTTGGCTCGGTTTTGCCCTGCTCTGCCCCTCCCGTGCCTGGAATGGCTTGGCCGGGCACAGGTTTGGCTGGGGACTGCTGCCAGCGGGGTGTGGGGGGGAAGGCACAGAGTCCCTTTTTATTTCGCTTTATTTCACGTTCTGGGCAGTGGCCGCGGGGGAAGGAAGCGCTGGGGACGTGTGAGGGGTTTGTTGTTGGCAGTGCTGCCCACTGAAACCTGCCTTAAGCACTTCCATCTCGGAGCCGGGGCGGGGATGGGGCTGGGAGGGCTCAGCCGGGGCTGGTGCCGCTGCTTCGGGGGCACTTTTGGTGGCACTTTTGGTGGCAGGGCTGCTGTCCTTCGCTGGAGGAGGCTGGGATGTGTCAGATCAGACTCGTTCCTCTGCTCATGAACACCTCCCTACCCCTTGCCCGGGAGGAAAGGAGCTGCTCTGACCCACTTCTCGCGGGGTCCTGGTTGAAAACTCCCCCCAAAACCTCCAGCAGTGCAGCAAGGGGACCCTCGACAGCCTCACTGCTCCTGCTGCACATCAAACACCCCTTGCTCGTGGGGCTTGGCTTGAGAGGCTTGGGGCTGGAGCCAAACTCCTCTCCTAACAGCCCAAATGTCCCCAAGGTTGAGTCGAAGTGGGAGGATGCTCCCATGGGGTTTTATCCTTTGCTGGTGTGGGTTTCGAGGTCTGAACGGGATCAAGGCTCTGAAAGGAGCCCTCCCCCTCCAGGAACCTCCTTTAGTCCCAGGCAGAGGGGCCTGGAGGAGCTGTAAAGCCCAGGTTGGTGGTGTCTGGTCCCTGTTCTGGTCCTGTTCTCCTGGGGACAGCAGCAGGGGAGCTCAGGCTGTGGGATGTGCTGGGCAGCACGGCCAGGGAGGGGAGAGAGAGAGGATTTACTGGGAAGGAGGAAGGAGGAGGAAGAGGAATGTGACAGCCCTGAACCCCCATCTCCCCTTCATTCATCATTTTGTGCTGGGTGAGTTTGTACCAGAATGGGGAAAACACCCAGAACTAAATGATGGTGAGAATTGCCAGAAACTCTCCTTTCTTCCACCAATTCCTTGACACTCGGAGTGGCCTCCTGCTGTTTGATGGCAGGGAAAAGAACACCAGGACTCCTGCTCTTCCCTCCCTGCTCCAGCTTCTGTGTCTTGGGGTTTTTTCTTTTAATTTCCTGTGCCCATTTCAGTTAATTACAAGCCCCAAACTGCCCAAACATTCCCATTTCTCTGCCATTCCCACCTTTGCTATTCCCTAGTGCCTCTTGTCTTGGAGCCCCAGGTTCTTTCTGGACCTAAATGACTGCCTGGTCCATTCTTGTGTCTGACTGTCTGCCATTCCTGGCTGTGGTGTCTGAAATTCCTTAGGATCTAAGGAATGACTTTTCCTGGAGCAGCTCCTTTCCCTCACAGCCTCGTGGCAGGGAAGAGCAGGGACTTTGTTATCAACAAGTCCTTAGAGGGGGACAGCATTTTGTAGGGGAGGAAATTCCATCATGATAAGGACAAATATTGAGTCCCTGGAATTGGTTATGAGGGAAAAAAAAGCACTTTAAAAGTAATTTTTCCACTTGAAGCCTCTCACAAGAGAGACTTTAGGCAGTGACCTAAACTCAGACTGAATGTAAAGCCTGGCTTTGCCCTGCCCTAGCAGCTGATCTTGGTTGAAATATTAAAAACGAAACAACTGCAAAGGGTGAATGGCTCACACCCATTAAGTTTGATCTGTTTGATCCATGGAAAAATTTCATAAAAATTTGAGATTCTGGAAGAGGAGGGAAAAAAAAAAATGTCTGCGTAATAAATATTCCTATTGGTTAAAACCAGACTTTTCAAAAATCTGCTGGGCCTGCAGCTCTCTCACCTTTCGAGCCTCTCTCTTGTTCTCACTTAGGGGAAAAAATAAACCAAGGAATACTCTCAGTGCCATGAAACTTACTGGGAATAACTCACGGCTCTGTAATCCAGGGAAAGCAGAGAGGTGGTTTTGGGTGGGTTTATCCCAGCATGGGATTAATCCCAGGGGAAATGATCCTCATCCTTAATAAACGAGCTCCGAAATTCCTCCCCGTGCAGGGAGGGAATCCTGACCCAGCAGATCTGGGATGGATTCAAACCCCTGAGCAGAGACACCAAAAATAGGAGAGTTTTGCCCCAAGAACCACAGGTCTGCCCTGTCCCCTCCGTGGGGAACGGGGTGACAAACAAGGTGACCCTTGGAGAAAGAGAAGGTGAAGGAGGCAGCTGGTTTTGGGGTGTTGCAGCTGTATTTGGAGTGTTACAGCTGTTTTTGGGGTGTTACAGCTGGTTTTGGGGTGTTACAGCTGGTTTTGGGATATTGAAGCTGGTTTGGGGGTGTTGCAGCAGTATTTGGGGTGTTACAGCTAGTTTTGGGATATTGCTGCTGGTTTTGGTGTGTTGCAGCTGTATTTGGGGTGTTGTAGCTGGTTTTGGGGTATTACAGCTGTGCCTACAGTGGGGCAGGCTTTGGGACAGCACAGCTGTCCAGTTACAGCTGGATTTGAGGTGTTGTAGCTGTTTTTCTAGGGTATTACAGCTGTTTTGGGGGTATTACAACTGGTTTTAGGGTATTACAACTGGTTTTGGGGTATTTCAGCTGGTTTTGGGGGTATCACAGCTGGGTTTTTGGGCGTTGCAGAGCCAGCATCACCCTGCCACCCCTTCTCCCCTGCTGCCACCATCCCCCCTGTCCCTGTGCCACCTCCCGAGCCGCAGCTGCCGCAGGCTGAGCCCTCCCAGCCCTGTCCCTTGTCCCCCCCGTGCCGCAGGGAGGTCCCGGGCGGTGGCTGTGCTCTGCCTTCCTCCGTGCGTGCGTTTGTTTTGTTTCTCTCTGCTCGCGGGGGTGTTTTCTCCTCCTTGCATTGTCCCAGCTCTTCTCGTGTTGATTCGTTTGTTTTTCTCTCACCTCCGATCCAGTCTCCACGCACACACACACCAGAAAAAATAATAACAAACCCAAAAAAACCCCCAACAACAAACAACAACACCCGCACCCAACAACAACCCCCAGGGCAAAGAGGGCTCAGCTGGGAGTAAATTTGGCGGCGGGGAGTGGGCACAGCAAGGTCAGGGCTGGGCAAGGAGCTGGGCAGAGCCTGGGGAAGGGAAAACAGGGATGGAAAGCGTGGGAAGTGCAGGACAGTGGAGTGGGAAGTGTGGGCCCTGTCTCAGCACTCACCCGCCAGATGCTCCGGGGGAGGCTGCAGGCTCTGCTGCTGGGGGGATTTTGGGGAGTATTTTTGGAGCAGAGACACAGCTCAGAACTCCACGTGCCAGTTCTCCAGAGCTGGGATGGGTGCTGGGAATGTTCTCCTCTGGTTTTGGGGCGAGAAACCTCTCTGGGAATGTTCTCCTGTGGTTTTGGTGTGAGGAGCCCCTCTGGGAATGTTCTCCTGCGGTTTTGGTGTGAGGAGCCTCTCTGGGAATGTTCTCCTGTGGTTTTGGTGTGAGGAGCCTCTCTGGGAATGTTCTCCTGTGGTTTTGGCTTGAGGAGCCCCAGCTTGGCTGCCTGCACAGGGAATGGTTGGGAAGGAGAGGTGTGGGAAGACAGGGAAAAGCAGGGGACTGAGAAATCCTCACTCAGTAGCTCTTTTTTAAACTCAAATCCCATCCTCAATTCTGGCTCTGCTGGATAAACCCCTGGCTGAGATAAACAACAGTGAGAAGGGCCCTTCCTCTTCGAGGAACAGTTGGGGAAGGTGTCTCCTGTATTCCATCCATCCATCCATCCATCCATCCATCCATCCATCCATCCATCCATCCATCCACCCATCCCTCTAACTGCTGAGCCAGCCAGGGACACCTCAGCTGGTCCATCTGGCAGCACCTCATCCATAAAAAGCCCAGGAGGGAGCCTGGGATGGTGTCCCAGGCAATCTCAGTGTGCTGGGGTAGCTGCAGTTACTCTCACTGCTGTTCTACCTCATTTTCTGGTTGCGTTTTCAGCTGGGGGAAGAGAATCCCTGCTAAAAAAGGGGTGTTGGAAACAGCCAGCGAGGTGATGAAGGCACTGGAATGTCTCTCCTGTGAGGGAACTGAGAGAGCTGGGACTGATCATCCATAAAAATCCCTGTAGGGAGGGTGCAAAGGAATGGGGCCAAGCTCATTAAGGGGTGACCAGAGGCACAAAACGAAGCGTGGGGAGTTCTACTTGAACATCCTGCATGTGGTGAGAAGGGAGGGTGGTGCTCAGCTGTGGTGGAGGGAGAGGTTGGCAGGAGCTGAGGGGCACAGGGAGCTGAGTCTCACTTCAGATCTCCCCTCCCAGCGCTGCTGAACGTCCAGCCTGGCACTGATGAAAAGGTGGGGTCATCACTGAGGTGATGGAGCTTCTTCTGCACTCAGGGGGCTTGGAAGGTAAAAAAAAAAACCAACAGAACCTCCCAGAGCACCTCTGGATGTGGGAGAGCAGAAGTTCTTCCATGATCAGGGCACGTGGTACAAACAGAGACACTTGGATCCATCATTTTCCAAGCTGGATGCACTGGTGGGACAGATCTGAGATTCAGGGAGCAGCTCTGGGATGGAAAGCAGGGAATTCCCTGCTGGGCAGGGACACAGGACTGCTGGTTCCACCCTAGGGTGGAGTGAAGGTGAAAAGTCTCCTCAGCCCAGCTCCCTGGGGTGGCCAGGAGGACAAGAAGCAGCAAGGGAACCTCCTGAAGGAAATAAAAACTAAAAAAGAAAGAGCCAGGCCTGTGGTGGGGCCTCTGCAGGTGGGGCAGGGGAGAGGGAAGCAGAGGAGAAGGAAGCAGAGGAGAGGGAAGACGTGGCAGAGTCAGGAGCTGCTCCTGTGGCTGGGCTGGGTGGGTCCCGCTCCGGGTGTGTGTCCGTGTGTGTCCGTGTGTCCCCACGTGTGTCCCCACGTGTCCCCTGCATGGACCTCGGCCCTCCTTCGGCACCCACACCCCTCTGCTCTCCTTTCTTCCCCAGTTCCAGTCCACTCCTGGCATTCCCAGCGGGGCTGACCCCGGGGTGGCTCAGTCCCAGCTCACAGCGAAGCTCTGTGCTCACCGCAGGGAGGTTTTTCACTCGTCAAACACCAGGACAGAGCTTGGAGTGCTGTTTTCCCCCGGGTTGTTAATCCTTCTTTTGATTTTTCCTGCGCCCAAACCACTTCTGCATGCATCAGGCAGGGAGAGGCACAGCACAGACTCCCAGAGAGAGAGATTAAACTCTGCTCCGAGTCTAATCACAGAACAATCTCTACTGTGGTTGAAAAGCAATAATGGCTAATTTTTTTTTTATTAAAAATACACTTGCACGGGCAGATGTCACCCAGGGCTTGTGCTCTGCAGTGGCTGGAGGGGTGACAGCCTGTGCTGAGGCTCCGGGGAGCAGCTGAAGGTGCAGAGAGCTTGGGGTGGGGGAGGCAATAGAAAAAGCACACTGTGATTTTATTTGGGTCAACAAGTGAGTGTATTTCAGCCATTCCTTCCCTTTCAACAAGATGTTTGTATAATAGAGAACCAGTTCAGCTCCTGGAACTAAGCCCGTCCTTTGCTGTTTGTCAGTAAAATAGTTTTTTGCATGTTTTTTGCATCTGAGTGTTTTTTCCAACCCTTTGAACGAAGTGATTCCCCCAGGGGCAGAGCTGGGGCACACCCAGAGCAGGTTTGGGGCTGGGGGGTGACAGGAGGAGGTGCAAACAGGGCTGGGGAGGTGTGGGGAGAGCTGTCCTGACCTCTTTGTGATCCCAATTTTCACCTGCCTGGTTCCTGCTTGCTGGGACAACAGGGGAGCTCTAAGACCCCAAACTGATTTTAAAAGAAAATGCATCACTAAAATTAAAAAAAAAAAACAAAAAAAACCAAAAAAAACCCCACTAAATATTAAATTTAAATATTAGTATTAAAAAGTTTTCACTGAAATTCACATGAATTCTGGGTGCAAGCTGCCTCCAAGAGAGGAGCCTCTGGGCAAGAGAGGAGCCTGCAAAGGCAGGAAGGGCAGGAAAAGGGAGGGAATCTCTTTGGCACGAGGAAGGAAAAGTGGGATCATTTCCCATTCCAGCAGTACTGGAATCTGCCACCCTGAACCAGTTCCTCAGCATCCCTCACTGTGCTCCTTGCTGGCACAGGGCCACCCACACAGAGCAGCTCTGACCCTGCCTGGGGCTCCAATCCTGCACAAAGATGTTGATGAAGGACTCGTTCCATGAGTCTGGGCACATCTGGGCACACCTGGGCACACCTGGGCACATCCCAGGCTTGGTGCAGACGAAGCAGAGCATGAAATAAACCCCAGCAGGCAAGAGGAGGGCTTATAAAAGATTCTGAGTGGTTTTTCTCCACCCCAAACTCAAGCACAGCTTGGCAGGGAAGAGTTTCCCAGGGAGATTCCCACCTTCCCCAAGTCCCAGAGCAGGGATGCAGCGCCAGGGCAGCGTGTGGTGCTTCCACAACAGGAATCCCCTCCCAGCCTTTCACATTCCAAAGCAAATCCTTCACTGGATGGCAGCTGGGAGTAGCCCGAGCTGGCCAGGCTGTAAATCTGTCCCCCAGCTGCAGGGCTGAGGCACCTTGGCGTTCCCAGGGCCAGGATGGGAGTGATGGATTGCCCACGAGTCCATCTGCTCTGGGATTTGCTCTCCAACACAAAATACCGTTTTAATAAAGAGCCACTGGGTCATAACTCAGTGTCAGGAGAGGAGACAACCTCAGCCTGGCATTGTCTGGCCCTGCCTGGAGTGTTAAAGAGCTGGGTGCCACCTCCGTGGGGACATCGGTCACCCTGCAGCTGGCAGCAAGCCAGGGACAGATCCCTGCATTTAAACCTTGGATGGGGCAGGAATTAAGGGTGACAGGCAGCCTTTCTTCCCCTCCCTGTCACCTTCCACAAGAGCAGCAGCAACCGGAGGTGTCCACCCATCCCTCTCTCTGCTGAGCCAGCCAGGGACACCTCAGCTGGTCCATCTGGCAGCACCTCATCCATAAAAAGCCCAGGAGGGAGCCTGGGATGGTGTCCCAGGCACTCTCAGCGTGCTAGGGTGGCTGCAGTTACTCTCACTGCTGTTCTACCTCATTTTCTGGTTGCGTTTTCAGCTGGGGGAAGAGAATCCCTGCTAAAAAAGGGGTGCTGGAGTGAGCAGGAGCCGGATAAAGGCTGGATCCCAGACCTGGCACTAACAGGGATCTCTCCAAAGGGGACAAGGAGGGGACGTGGCTGCTCTGCCCAGAGCCACCCACACCTCTGGGAAGGAGGGAGAGAACTCCGGGGGATTGCTGCCCCAGGGATGCTGCACAACCTCCCAGGGGCTGTGCAGGGAGATTGGGAAGGGAGGGAAGGAGCAGGAGAGTCCTGAAGGGCTGCACTCCTGGGATTCTGATATTGGGAAGAGGGATGGAGCAGGAGAGCCCTGAAGGGCTGCACTCCTGGTATTCTGACATTGAGAAGGAGCAGGAGAGCCCTGCACTCCTGGGATTCTGATATTGGGAAGGGAGGGAAGGAGCAGGAGAGCCCTGCATTCCTGGGATTCTGATATTGGGAAGAAGGAAGGAGCAGGAGAGCCCTGCACTCCTGGGATTCCGACAGCACCATGCCTGCACAGGAGCCTGCAACACAGAGCCCTGCCCAGCTGATTCTGGGAGCATTTTTGGGGGTTCACACACAGGACCAACCCAGTGTCCTGCACACCTGCCAGTCCCCCCAAAGCCACCCTCAGTCCCTGCTGACCACAGTACATTGCTCCCCCCGCTTCCATCAGGGACCTGATTCCATCTGCAGCAGGAATCTCGGCAAAGAGCTGAGGCAGCAGCTGCTGTGCCTCCCTCCCAGCTCCAGAGCAGCATTCCAGCCCCTGGCATCAGCAGAAGGACAAGGCAGAGCACCTTTCCCCTCCCCCTGCTCCGTGGAGATGCCTGGGGAAGGAGGGAGGAGGAATTGTGTGGCACAATCAGGGATTGGAATCACACGAGCAGAGCTGCTCCCTCTCATCACTCCTCAGTAAGGGGCTCTGCTCGGCTCCCAGCTCCTGGGGCTCGACAAAAATAACTCCAGTAAAATCTTAACTGGGAAAGGGAAAGCCTGGAATAACTAATCCCAAGCAGAGGACTAAAGGACTTCACCTAGGCTGAAGGGGAAGGAAAAAAGTGGGGTTTGGGTTGATTTGAGTAATTCTGAACACCAAATGTGTGGTTTGCTTGTAGAGAGATTCCCCCTGAGGCCACAGCAATGGCACCAGGTGAGTTGCAGAGGGCCACTCAAGTGGGAACCTCACCACAGGAGCAGCTTCTGAAGTGTCCTTTTCACATTCTGAGAGGGGAAAACGCCAGGGGGTTATTGTGGGGGATGCTGGCAGCCCAAGCAGGGAAGGTTTGCAGCCTCAGAACTGTTCCCTGGTGCCCCACAAGGCTCTGTCCGAGGACAGGGCTCTGCTCTGTTCCTATCAGGGAACGTTTCAGAGCTCAGCCAGCCCTGGAATGGCCAAAGTGGGGCTGGTGTCAGCTCCTGTGTGAGGAGAACAGCTCAGCAAGGTACTCAAGGGCACAGATTTAGGTCAGGCCAATGTGCTTGTGCTGTGTAGCTGCAGAAGAGGCCTCAGAGCAGAGCGCAGAGTTCAAATCCAGTTCAAACTTGGAAAAAAAAAAAATCAGAAGATTTTCTAACCTGTCTCTCACATGCACAGAAGAACAAATGTCATCTCGTCAAGACAGGCTCGTGTTCAGGGCTTGACAATGGCACATTTTCTCAGCTGCTCCAGAAACAGCACAAAACTCGTGTTGCAAGAGCAGCTTGATGGCAGCAGTGGGAGCAAACAAACCCCACTCATCTCTCTCTCCTCAGACCCTGCTGGATCTGTGTGCCCCAAACTCACCTCTTCAAGGAGAAAAGTGGTTTGCTTGGGGGAAAAATATGTGGGGCTGCTCTCAGAGCACCTGTGTGGACTCCCAAGTCAACCAGTGAATCCCCCCCAAATCCACTTTTGTAAAAAAAATCTACTCTGAGCCTCTGAAGGGCAACTCAAGTGATGCCATCCAGAGATGTGAGCAAGGAGCTGTGGCATGGGCAGGATCTGGCAAAAAAGGGTGAGAAATGCCTCTGCTGGAGCATAAATCCTACAAATTTAAATGTATGGGAGTGTCAGGGTTGCACGAGCCCTGGGTTCCCACAGGCCTTTATTGTGGGACACTGCAGGAATGTGACAAGGCTCAGCAGGGTTTGGGGTTTGTGCCTCTCAGGCAGGACAGGCCACACAGACCAACACAGGCAGTGGTGTTTCAGCAAGGGCTCCTTTAATTCCGTCTCTTCTGCCTTATTTGAACCATTTTGTTTTTCTGGTGCACCTTAAAACCACGAGACCCAAGGCAGCCTGAGGCAGCAGCCCCTCCCTGGCACCAAGGGCCACGCTGCTCTCCACGTCTGATTCCACCAAACCTCTGCCCAGGAGACCCTCCCAGCTTTCTCCCAGGCCCTTGTCCTCACACACAGAAGCCTGCAAGCTTCTCACACCGGTGTCCCTTTGGGGAAAGGCAGCAGGGGGTTTCTGTCAGTCCCTTTGTTTGCTTCAGCACCTTCTGTTTTCAGCCACTCCATCTTCTGCCGGTGCTGCTGCACGGCGTCGGCCACGCGGGCGTCGATCATGGCCTCGGTGAGCACCCCGTCCTCAGAGGCATAGGCTGCTGCCTGTGGGGACAAGGGCATGCCAGACAGCTCAGGGGTGGCAATTCCCAGCATCAGGGGAGGTTTCAGACTGCTCTCCCTCTGTTGTTCTCTCCTCCATCAGTGATTTCCCCACACCCTCTCTCGTTCCAAGCAGCACGCAGAGCCATCACCAGCCCCTCTGGCTTTCCTGGGGATCAAACCTCTTGTCTTTAGAAGAAAAGGCCTCACATTTGGCTCGTTTAAATTTCCTTTCCTGCCTTAAAGGAGCTGCACGTGTGAAGCCAATAAGGTGAAGAGAGGCAGGTGCAGGGTGGTGATGGAATGACTCCATCCAAGGCAACAGAAAATCGTTTAAACACACGCAGAGCAGAAGGAACGTCAGTGCTGGGGGGAACATGGGCAACGTGGTACTTCTAAAATCATGTTTAACAAGCACTGATCCCACTTTCCTCGTGCATTCCCTTAGGAATCTCCCCTGCATCACTTCTGTGCCGTGTCAGTCCCACCCTGCACTCAAATGCCCACAGGACCTTCCCTCTCCATTCCCACCCCAACTCCCATCTCTCCAGTGGGAAATACTCCCTCCTGGAGCTGCAAGAGGCAGCACCAGTGTGACCACAGCTCCTTGCAGAGAGGGCTGGGAACTCCTGCCATCCTTGTGGAACGGCCCAGGGGGGAAGAGAGGTGTGGGGCAGGCAGCAGAGGGGCTGCCCCTCGTGCAGGGGGGGACAGCAGGACAGCTGGCACCGCAGGCCGGCCCTGGTGCAGATGCCAGCACAGCCGGTCCCTCCGAGGAAGGGAAGGATGCTCGTGCTGTCAGCTGCACCCATCTCCAAGGTAACAGAGCAGCCCCCAAGCTGCAGATTTCTAAATCTGGTTCCTCCCTCTGCGAGTGCTCCCGAGAACAGCTCCGCGTTCCCGGTGCGGATGGGGAATGAGGGAGCTCGGGGTGAGGGGTGGGAGCCCTGCAGCTCCCCACAGCCACCCCTGCCTGGCCCAAAGAGCCCCAAACTTCTGTCCACAGCCACAGAGCCACCACATCCTGGGCTGGCACATGCCAAGCCCTCTGTCTCCTGTCCCAGTGAGGAATGGTAACTTGGATTTCAGGACAGGCTGCAGTGTGATCCTGAGGCTCTGTCCTGTACTGATGGTGCTACCAATTACAGCAAGAAAGGAGTCTGACAGCAAAAGCACCACAGAAACAAACTCAGGGGTGCCCCTTCACACCCCCACTGCCCAGGGATGTCCATGGGGCAGCAGACAAAGCCCAGGATGAGCTGTTGCACTGCCACCACCACACTGCTGTGGGTTACAGCTGCCTATTAGATCAGTGCTACCTCACTGCAGGAGGAATAATTATTTCCAGAAACGAGCAAAAGGTTACCCAGGTTGGTTTTCAGGTTCCTCTAACCTACTTTCCAGCCCTTTTTTTTGGGGGGAGCTGCTTAGATCACAAAAGGTCTCCCTGCACAACCCCCAGGGCTGGCAGGGGCTGGTTTTTCCTGCAAGCAGCATCAAATCCTTTCCCCACTGCAACCCTTCCTCCTCCAGGCAGCACTGACAAGCCAGCCTGATGCTTCCTACTTAAAACCAGGAGTAAACATTGGCCTCAGGGAGGGAGTGCAGGGCTGTAAATAGAGAATTCTCCCTGCACAAAGGCACTTGTGCTGCTCTCCCTGCCCCAAGCAGGATCCTCAGCGCTGAGGTGCCACTTCCATGAGCACCAGGAGAGAGGCATTGCTTCCACAACCCACCAAACATTCACACAGCAGCACCTCTCCCAACCCCTCCTCTCTGCAAAAAGGCAACAGAGGAAAGGTTTTGTTCAGGCCTGACTCACCCCTTCACTTTTTTTTTCATGGCAGGACTCTGGTGGGGTGTTTTAAAAGGGACAAAGTGCTTTCCTGGGATGCATTTTTGTGCTTCCAGAGCTCAGAGAGGAAGGATGCTTTGCCTCCCCTCCTCCCTGCCCCTGCACAGCCCATCCAGCCCAGTGTGGAACCTCCTGCAAAGCTGTGCAGTTCACGCTCTGTTGATTTTCTCAATGACTTTCTATTTTTAGAAAGCCTTAGGCCCTCGCTGTCAAGAAAGCAAATGGGAGATGCAGCTGCCCCTTCTGGGAGTAGCTTGCACACACATAAAAATGGTACCAAGCTTCATTTGCATTCATACCTCTGCCTCCTGCATGGACAAATTTTAACCCATTTTCTCCAGTGCAGCAATTCCTGTTTTATCCCTCAAACCCAATGGTGAACTAAAGTGTTTGGTGGGGATGTAGAAGCGTGGAACAGATGACAAGTCCAGCCCAGATGACCTCATGTTTCATTCCAGCCAAGACTCGTGGTTTGTTTTAACCTGGCCAGACTCATCTGTATCCTTGAATCCCATTTATAATGAAAATAGCCTGATGGAAAAAAAAAAAAAATCCCCCACGAGAAATACAACAGCTATTTTTAAAATATAAACAAGGTTCAGGGAGCAAAAAAAAGGCATTTATGTCAGTGGCATAAAAGGCAAGGAAATGACAGGAAGCTCACACTGGGACATAAAACTCCTGGGAATTCTCCTGAAGTGCTGCCAAAACAATTTTCCAAGATTACAGCTTGGAATAGTGAAAGGTTGCTTTTTGGTTTTGACATTTTATCTAAAGCACATCAGCAGGTTTGAGTACAGTGCTGGGAAGTCTGCACATGACTGTAAACAGAGCTGAAGGGAATTTTTAAGGTGAAAATGCATCTAGTCCACGCTGGAGCCATAAAGGGGCAATGGAAAAGCACAAGGACAAAAGGGAATGCTCAGTCTCCTGCAGAAGAGATTGAAATGGATTTCTAGCACGCACACCATTAGCTGTGCCAGACAGCAATATTTTTCCCAGTGCTAGAGGTTACACTCTTTGCCTTTCTGCAGCTTTATTTTTTTTTTCTGTTGGTAAATTCAGGACAGATTGAGCCAGACTGAAACAGCAGAGGGCTGGAACTTCATGTTAATGACAGCCAAATCCATCCCAAAGCCAGTTTGTGGTGGAATTAAGCCTCTGCAAGGTGCAGCTATTGCTCAGTTTAACTGAGATGGGTTTTAAAGGCATTATTGGCACAAGAATTCCAAAGTATCCTCGTGGGAACTGACTGCAAGGACAGAGTGGCCACTGCTGCTGTCCCAGGTCACTCCTGGCTAGAGCTGATGGTTGTGATGCTTTCACCTCCTAAAGCTTCAGGATTTGCCCTTTCCCCAAACCATCTCTGGGATTCGGTTCTGGGAAGGGAAGATGATCCCAGGCAAGCCAAGCAGAGCTGCTGAGGATCCCTGAGGCTCCAAACTCCACCAGGCAAAACCAGCCTCCTGTGCCCAGGATCAAAGCTCAGGTGTGCATTCAGGGTGGGATTTTGGGGTTTGACCCCTGCAGGGCTCAGCTGGACTTGGATGATCCTTGTGGGTTTTTACCAGCTTGGGATATTCTATGATCAGATTATTTCCCACCTTTGGCAGGCAGCACCTTGAATCAAAAGGGAATTAAAAGACCAAAAATGATATATTGATACAAGATATAAGGAATACAGAGTGCCTGTGGTACATAAGCACCCTACAGCTGCTGCATCCAGCTGAGGGAAGCCTGATAAGGATTTTCTGGAGTCAGTTCCTGGTTCCTCCAGCCCCTACCTACCCTGAACACTGGAGCTATGCAGTTAACTTGTCTTGCCAAGCTATTTTTAACTCTGCTCAGCTCCCTGACCCAGTTCAGCCATCCACAGGGGTGCACCAGCACCACGGGAAGGAGAGCAGGAAGGCAGGAATTTGAGGCAGGAAAACACTGCCAGAAAGGCTCCTTAACTGCAGCCTTGAACCTTCCCTGACAGTCCAGAGCACCAGAGCAGCTCCAAAGGCACCTACAACGAGTCTTCAGTGCCAACCCAGGGCCTAAAATATCAACAGCATCTCTGGGGTTGAGTAAAAACCACCTGCCTGGAGAGAGGCTTTTCCCCCACACCTACTGAGGGGCTTCACCCAAAGGCAGGGGGGACACATCCTGCCAAGGCCAGTGGCAATGATGNCATCTTGGGGAGAGGGGGGCAAGCTTGGGCAAATTCCATCCTTGCCTGGCTTCTGCTTGGGCAATTGATGCTGAGATCAAAGTGGGAAGAACTCGGGAGCTGTCATTGTCCATTTTGGGATGCACTGAGGCAGGAGCCTCTGGAGCCCAGAGTGTGACCTCTGAAGGCCTTTCAGATAAATCCCTCCTTTATTCCTTTATTCCTGTCTGCTCTCTGTTTCTAGAGAGCCATTTAAGGCACCAGCCAGAGTGGGCAGAAACAGCAGCTCCAGGCGGTCACAGCTCCAAATTCCTCCACCCTGTGATTGAAAAAGAACCCCCAGAGCAACAACAGCCCTGGCAGGTAGCCCCCAGGGCAATTCTCCCTCCATCCTGGATGCCCTCGTGTCCACATGTCCAGTCCCTGGGCTGGACACTGACTCTTGACACATCACACTCCCCCTTCTCAACCAAGAAATGAGGTCCCTTTGATTTAACTTCGATTTTGACACAGATGAAATTTCTCTCTGCGCCAAACCAACTCATATATTTCTGCCCACCCTCTCCTGCATGGGGTTTTTTTTTTTAAGCCCTTCGAGTGTTTCATGAGAGCAGAGAGGAGCACAACTTCCTGCTGCAATTTTACATCAAACCTTGTTAATAGTGCTGGCACCACGAGGTACATTTTAAAAAGCTGTCAGGGAATTAGTCACCCTCACTTCTCCCTTCCTTCTCCAGCACTTAAAGGATAAATGACAAAAGCTGAGGTCATTCCTGGGGAGTAATGACAAACTTGCTGATAAGGGGTGATAAAAAGCAGAGGATCATTTATCACAACTTTTTATTACAGGAAATAGTTGGCAGCAAAGCCTTTCACGTACGTGGGGCAGATGACAGCACACGTTTTGAAATATGATTCAATATCACAAAAATTGTAAATGGAGATTAACCAGCTGTGTGCTACCAAAGAATAAAACAAGAACTAACAGCACTCAAACTGGACCTCAGCTCAAAACTACTGCAATTAAAATTAATTTAGATTAGAAAGGATAAATATTTTTTTCCCTTAAAAGGTGGAAAAGCAGTAGGAGGAGGAATGAAATGCACAAACTCTGGAAGATGTTTGTGAGCTGCTAAACTAAATTAAAAATTTAAGACCTAAACAAAAAGCCACTTTGTTTGTACAATCCCTGAAAGGAAGCTGACATGAGTAGATTACATGACACACAAACTGGAGCACATTCCTTCAATCCATATTTCTAGGTTAGTTTATGAAAATACACAATCCAGTAAGAAACTGGCAGCTGTGACAAAACAAGGTGAAAACCTGATTTAAAAAGAAAACAAACCACTAAAACTCACTAAGCTCGTGAATAGCTGCACTCCACTGTCTGCATTTCTTATTTTTATGTATGGAAGAAGTCACTATTTTTTTCAGCTCAATTTCCAGTCAGTTTTGTTTCTTTAATAGCTCAAGTTGCACTAAAAATGTGTTTAGAACAAGGAGGGAAGGAGGATGGTTTAGGACCCAAATGAGGGCAACAACATCAGGCATCTCTTCTGCTGAGCTTCTTGAGCTGGACCACGAGTGTGGCCAGCATGAATTACCCAAATTCACTCCAAACTCACCTGCTTTACTTAAATTCCATAAGGGATTTCCCATTAGGGATTAACAAAACTGTTCCTATTTATGGGATGAGGAATTATGCTGATACTCCAACACCCACCCCAGAGCCAGCCTGGGTAGCACCCTAAGGACAAACAAAACTTTCACAGGGAGAGATGATCTGAGACTTCAAAATCAATCCCTTAAACCTTCCAGGAAGGGAAAAAGAAGGAAGGAGGAAAGCTCCACTCACCTGCCAGGCCACAGCAAGCTGGGAGATCTCCCGGCCGGACATGCCCTCGGTCAGCCTGGCAATCTCTGAGCACTTCTTGCCATAATCAAACTGGGCCAGCTTCAACCTCCTGCAAGGCAAAACAACCTTTTGCTTGACATGTAGCCACACCACAGCAGTTCCTACAGTCTCCTGCTTGCATTACTGCCTCCTGAATTTTAAGCACGTGGCACAAAAATCTGGGATGGAGTCGCACTGAGACAACAAGAGGCGTCTCAAACTCTTGTTTGAAGTGGGTTTATAGACAGAATGCACAGGAAAAGGAAAAACAATAAAAGAGAGAGAATTCTCCAAGGTGGGAGAGTTGTGAGGGATACTCATGATGCCTTTAAGTTTTAACTTTTATGTTTTTCAAATCCTGTACTGTTTAATGTAACTCTGAAGTTTCCTGTAGCTTGTTAAGTGCTGTTCTCTCTATGCTAAGATAAACACAACAAAACCTCTCCAGCTTGACCTCCAAGGACACCCAAACCATCCTAGGCTGAAAAACTGTAAACCATCATCTTGAGAAGAAGGAGGCAAGCTTGAGGAAATTCCATCATTAACTAGTTAGTGTAAGAAGTTCTAGTTAGTGAATTGATGCTGATATCAAAGTGGGAAGAACTCGGGAGCTGTCATTGTCCACTTTGGGATGCACTGAGGCAGGAGCCTCTGAAACCCAGAGTGTGACCTCTGAAGGCCTTTCCAATCAATCCCTCCTTTATTCCTGTCTGGTCTCTGTTTCTGGGGAGCCATTTAAGGCATCACTCACTGTTTGCCCTCCGTGGCTGGCTTCAGAACGTGTCGATCAAAATACATCCTGACGAGTCTCTCGCGCTCCTCCAGCTGGGGCAGGTCAAAGTTCACCATCTCATCTATCCTGTCGTTGATGGCCCAGTCAAACTGCTCAGGCTGGTTGCTTGCTAAAACAAGCATAAACCTGGAATCAGGGAAAAAAAAAAAAAAAAAAGACTGAGAAAGGCATAAAAATAAAAATCAATGAACTCGTCTGAACATCGGGAGCTGCCGTGGTTGGGATCAAAGATGTTTCATCATCTGAAGAACAAACCTGGGTTCTTTAGAAACAGCTTTAACAGCATCTCATGCACCACACTAAAATGTGTGTTTTGGGCTATTCAGGGAGTCTGATGTGTGCAGACCAAGCTCTACTCCACAGCACAGATGTGCTGCTCCAGGTCCTGCTGCATTTTGGAGCTGGAAATCCTATTTTGTTTTATTGCTTTGTAACGATGCTTCTCCCCCATGCCAATACTTTAATGCTTTAATTGATGTCACCAGTTTAATAGTGCCTAATAATTTGAAATGGGCTTTTAAGCACAGCTATTGGAATATTGATGTTCTTTGTGTCTGGTTGAATCATTGGCTGCAAGGGGCTGTGTTCTCTGCTGTCATTTCTGGAGATGACTTGGCCAAGACAAGAGCTTGGCTTTTCTACCAACAAGGACTTGCAGAAACACAAGCCTGGATTAAGGATTGACATGCAGCCTGATATTCAGACAGCCAATTATGCTGCAAGGTGATTTGGGGAAGTCTAAAGGCAGCAATTCCCAATCCTTGGCTGTGCTGGTGACAATTCCCTGCTGAAGGAGGAGCTCTTTCCTCAGGGTCTCACCAAAGCAGCCCCATTTACATGCCCCATTACCCTGATTCCACTGAGCTCCCACTCATGGATGCAGGACTCCTCCTTGCCCAGAGCAGCAATAAGGCTGCTCAGAAGTGAAAAGCAGTGCATGAATCACCAGGGCATGTTCAGTGTCCTCAAATGGCTCACGGTTGAAATCAGGGTTGAATTCAACACGAGAGCTTGTTCCAAATGAGAGCTCAGCTGTTCTGAAGGAAGGCAAAGCACCCACAGCACCCAAAAAGCAGCCCCAGAGCTCTGCTAAGGCAATTTAACATCAGGGGAAAGAAAGAGCCATCCTCCCCCTGCCTGTCCCTGGTTTGCACTTCAAGTATTTAGTGTGTTTATTCTTGCAAATATCATTTAATAGTAATAATTATACTCAACATAGCTTTATAGAGGAACTCTATGGATCATTTCAGGAGAGATTTGCTGTCCTCCCAAAGGGAAAACCGAGGTTCTTGCAGGCTCAACACCTTGCTTTCTAGCAATTTATTTATTTTAGAAAAACAGGTCTCTTTCCAGGCACCTCTGAGACAAACAAGCAATTATCAGTTAGAGCTGCATTGGCTCTGACAAGTTCAAGAGACCCCAAGGACAGAAAATGTCCTGCAACAGTGACCTTCCAGAAAATTTATTTCAGTGTCATGAGGTTACCATGAAAAGTCTTTCATTCCAACCTCACTAAGGGGAGTTCATCACTAAAAAACCACACAAAGCCAGAGACAACTTTTCTTGCTGGCTCAATCGTGAAAGAAGTTTTAACAAGTGAAGTTCACACCAAAAATAAAAAATCCAATATTATTTGAGCAAGGTGGAGGAAAGGTCACCTCTCTGTTATGGTGGCCAGGAATTGGCTTTGGCTGAAGTGAGCAGTGCTGTGCAGGGAGCTCCCAGCACCGTGCCAGAGTGAGCAGGGCTGGGGGCACAGGGACATTCCCACACCTCTGTCACCCCTGCCCTGCCATGGGGTGCTCAGCCAGGAGCAGCCTGCAGGGAACAGCTCTGGGACCCCACGTGGAGTCAAAGATGGAAAGGAATGGAGTCAGATGGAAACTCCTCTGCCTCAAAGTTGCTGCCCACACAAGCATGAGATGGGAGGAGGTCACTGCAGAGGAACAGCAGCTCCAACAAGCACCACTGAAGTGTTTTCCCAGGGAACATGAAGAACCCAGACAGGATGAACTCTGAGTTCTCTTCTGTGGTAGTGATTTTCCTGGGCCTAATAGTCCTTGTATAAACACTAACTTACCAAGAAAGAAAATATAAACATCAAGACACTCAAGATGTCCAAATACCACCCATTTCAGGAAAAAAAATGTTCCTAGTGTTCTGATTTCCAAGTGCCAGGAAAAGTTGAAGGAAGAGCAAGCTACATTCAGCACATAAACTGAAAGTGGGATATTCTCTGCAGATTTTTTTCAATCCCTCAGCAGCACAGATAATTTCCAACTTCCATTTCTATCACTAAAGACTTTCCTCAATCCAGGGAAATATCAGCTGCTGAAACTGGATACTCACTTGTTGCTGTGCTGCCCTGTTCTGTGCAGAAATGCATTTAAAGTTGCTCTGAGGTCTTCACTGATTTTCTCCTGCAAAGATGAAACCCAAAGGAGGATCAGCTGCTGGGGACTGCAGACAGGTCACAGCTTTAAGCAGCATTATGGACAAAGAGAATTCTGTTATTAACAAACACTTGCATTACAGCAGAATCCAAAACACTGTAATACCTTGGGGGAAAAAAAAATCAATTGATGCACCCAGGAAAAATGTTAGGAACTAAAGCTTCCAGGAGAAAGATGACAGATTTATCCACACTCATCCAGTGATTTGTTTGGTTTCAAACCCAAGGCTCTGGCCACTGGCCCAGGTAGCTTTCCCTGCTGAACACCATCTCAGCTGAGAAGTTCAATGTGATACTTGCAGGAGAATAAAGCACAGCAAAGGATTCACTCACATATTCAAAGTAACCCTCTGGGGAGTTCTTTAAATACCCCACTGGGGTTCAAGGAGCAGGTCCAGACTGCATGTACAATGTGGTGCCTGACTTTGGAAACACAAATTATTTGTACAGGCCAAGATGCTGCTGTAACTTTGTTAATGTGGCAAAAAGCAGTTTTATAATGAAAACCTTCAAAGATAAATATCTGTGGGGACAAACTCCAAACCCTGCAGGGTATCAGCATGAACAACCTTCAATATAAGGCTCCTTCCTTGCTACTTCCCTGCTGCAAACCCCCTCCATCGAGACCGTGCCACCCATCTTGTGCAGGGAGGAATTCTCAGTCTCGAGATGCTCATTCCATCCTACAAAACTCTGATTTCTTGTCTCTGCACCAGCGAATCAGGTGAGCACAGAGGCACCTGCCAGCTTTCATCTCTTGCCCGTTGAAGCCAGACAATCAGAGTGCAGGAGGCTTGCAGGAAATCAAAAAGTAGAAACCTCCACAGAATATCTAGTGGGTTTAAGCTGAGGCCCTGGGTGGAGCTTGGACTGATGAAATAAGAAGTATACACAGACAAGAAGTAAAGGGTTATAGACTTGTAGTTTTGTAAAGATAAAAGGTGTTTTAAGTAAGTAAGAAACCGTATTGTCAAGAGCTTAAAAAATAGAAGTGTGATTTTAGTAGAGTAAGTTAAGGGTTAATAAGAAGTATGTGAAACGCACAGGTTAAAACATTGGTTAAAAAATTACTGCACTGTGGTAAAATGAGGTTAAAGTGATGGGTCAGCAAGTAAAAACAGTTTGTGTCAGCTTCCTATTAGTCCAGAAAGTTGTATCTGTCGTGGTAGAGACATTTGGTGATACTTTCTGTAACAGATGTTTTATTGTTAATGAAGTTGATGCCTTAGGTTTTAACTTTAATATTTTCCAACCCTGCAGTGCCCAGTGTAACTCTGAAGTTTCCTGTAGCTCGTTAAGTGCTGTTCTCTATGCTAAGATAGAGCAAACCTCTGTAACTTGCTCTCCAAGGACACCCAGAACAAGAACTGTAAACCTTCATCTTGGGGAGAAGGGGGCAAGCTTGGGCAAATTCCATCCTTGCCTGGCTTCTGCTTGGGCAATTGATGCTGATATCAAAGTGGGAAGAACTCAGGAGCTGTCATTGTCCATTTTGGGATGCACTGAGGCAGGAGCCTCTGGAGCCCAGAGTGTGACCTCTGAAGGCCTTTCAAACAAATCCCTCCTTTATTCCTGTCTGGTCTCTGTTTCTGGGGAGCCATTTAAGGCATCAGCAGGAGCAGGAGCAGGCACACACCAAGCCCTTACCGTTGCCCTTTTCCTCAGGAACGCATCAGCTTCGTCCACGAAGAGCAGGAGGCTGCAAAGGGAAAGCACCACACAGTGATGGGACACAGGTAAGGGAGGCTCAGCTGGCTCCAGGATCCTCCTGTGCTGGAATCCTGGAAGCTGAGAATTCAATTCTCTGTGCTGAA
>VZRF01006721.1:41729-53852 GCA_013396875.1 Vireo altiloquus
GAGGTTTGAATATTGGGTTAGAAATAAAAATAATTTAGGTGTCAACTCATTATTGGACAAATTGTCCTTGAAAAGTCTCTGCAGAGCCAGAGAAAGGCCATTATAGCCTTGTTCCACCTTGTTAGCAGAGCTCACAGCTCCTAAAACTGTAACAGAGATAAGAACCAATAAACAAATGAGTCTGGATAAGAAAATGCCACATCTCCTGAGCTCCATCCTAGCTATGGGGAGTGAGGGTGAGAGGCACCCTGGCACTGCTGCCTCACTGCCAGGCACCCACAGCTGCCAGCACCCCAAAAATTGCTCCAGCCACCTCCATTCCTCCAGGCAGCTTTTCTCAGCTAACCTGTCCCTGCTGTGCACCCAGCCCAGCAGCTGAGAAATGATGAACTCCAAACACCTCAGGCCATGAATCTGCCCCCAGGCCCCTGGAGTTCTGTTTCCTGCTGTTCAGAAGCAGATTGAAGCAAGACTAAGGCACGTGACCTTCAGCTCCTCTGGGTTTTTAGATCTACATGGGAGTTTTCACAGGCACACTTTGTAGTTTGTGGCTGGAGGTGCTGGATGTTACTGCTGAGCTGCAGTAGATATTTGAAATTTAGAGCTGCTGAAGGCTGAGAGGGATGTTTTAGCATTCCCTCCTCTTTAGAGAGATGTGTGCAAGGGCACAACACAGAAATCCTGGTGACAATGACACCTCCCTGCCATTTTTCTTCCTTATGCCACCCTGAAAAGCCCAAACCAAAGTCCTCTCCTCAGCCTGCTTTGTTATTTTGTGAGGTTTTTCTTTTCCAAACCACAGCAGCACGAATGTAATGGTTTCACTACCTGTGGAGAAGTGAATTAATAAACTCCATGAATTATTCACCAAAATAAATTCACTTCTAACCCAAGGGCAGTGCTCTTCCCAAGAGACTGTGCCTGTAAAGATGTTTATCAATAACAAAACCAGGTTGCTCATAAAGCTGTCACAGCTTGTATTAGCTCCTTGCCTAGCTTCAAAACCAGCTTTCTTCCAGGGGATTCCAGGCTTATTAACATCTTCCACTCAGCCCCAGCTTCTCTCAAATATTCTCTGCAGAGAAGTGTCTGTTATCACAATTTCAGCTAATAAAGGCAACACTAACAGCTGACACCGGTGGATATTCTGAATTAAATCTGCTTAAATACTTCAGTGCTGCAGGAGGTGAGAATATTGGCTATGGACACATGTAAGCTTTGATCAGGAACTGTATGAAGCTGAAATGCACAGAAATTTTTATCAGGGAGGAGAAATTCAGACCCAGGTGGTGCTGTAAAGGAATTCCTTAATGGAAGCATCCAGATGAGTGTCCTCACATCTCCTCCAGCTTCTCACTTCAATTCTAAGCTCACTGGAATTCTAACACCTTCCCTTCTACAGCTCAGGGTAGGAGAAGCCTAAAAAAATTTAAATCCTCAGGACATTTATCTGCTTTTTTTTTTCTTTATAAGGGGAAATAGAAACACTGAGGTGATGAATGAAGCAAGGATTAAAACAGACACTGCAAGATAATGTCCATCTCAAGCAATCAGAGAACACATAAATCACCAGGCAGCCACATTTACAGATCTGAGATCAAACCAGCACAAAACCCAAAGTGACACCCACTGAAAGTTCAATATTGAATTTGAACATCCTGGCTGGAAACTGCAAAAATCCATTTCCATTGGTATGAGCACATTAATTACATATTCTTACAAAATCAGGGAGCCAAGATTCAGCCTCAATGTGAGGCTTCTCTGCAGATAAAAACTTGCTTTTAGAGGTGACTAAAAAAGCACAACAGTTTGATTTTCACACCTGATGTCAGTGCCTTTAGTATCTGTCTCCTCCTAATAAAGTTTAAATAAGTTTATTTCTTATAATTCACTCCTTCTGCTTGAGACTCAAAAGTAAACAAGAAGCTGGATCTAAACACTATCAGTGTTTAAAATCTGAGCAGTTGCAATGGGGAACACAACAGCAGAGTGTAGACACCTGATTAGCACTGAATCTCCTAATTACTGTCAGCACATTAATCACCCTGAAGGGAACTCGGCCCAGCTTTCAAGTGGGCAGGAACTCTGCTCCTGCTTGGTGAGATCAGACAATCAAGTTATGACTGATCTGGAAAAGTTGGTGTAAAAAGGGTTTGCGAGAACAGAAAAACAAAGGTTTTCAGCTTTTTAAATATTACTAATTAACAAGGATTGACCCATTCTAGGAAAACTTCAGGAATGCTGTGTTTGCTCAGTGTTACCTCACTCCATAACAGTGACTGGGGGGCTGAACTATGTTGTTGTGGTGAGGATTTTTTTGAGCAAGAACACGAATTAAGCATCCAGGGAAGCTCAACTTACCCTCTCCTACTGGTGTTGGCCCAGTCAAAGAGTTTGTGCATAGCTGTGACTCCTTCCCTGCCCATGGGGGCCACATCTCCTCCTGTCATGATGGCATAATCCATGCCCGAGTGCACAGCTAATTTCTGGAAGGAAAGAAAAAACAGCAAATTAAACATTTTTTTTTTCACTTGCAAAGCCATGGAAGATGAAGAGGGAATTAAAGCAGTTTAGTCTTGCCAGTGTGGTTTATTGCAGAGGGGAGTTATTGTCTTCTTTACTTGTTTAGTGGTAATTTTGTGTATTGTTTATTTTTCCCAGTTCTGTCCATCTCTATTGGCTTTAGAAATCCAAACTAGATATCATACTGTCATAAAAATTCTGGAATAAGGGTGTAAAGTACTGACAGAGAGGGAAAAAATTCAGCTTGCATCACCGTGTCAAATCTGCCACTGTTAAAAAGTTTATGAAACCTCAGGTCTTGTGGACAAGCATCAAAGAACAAGGAAAAAAATCAAATTCTGACTCAAATCCATGTACAAATCATCCTGGCAGTGCCTCTGCACATGGAGCCATCCCTGTCTCTGCTCTGGGACTGTGAACACTATTTAGACAAGGGCATAAAACCAACAGAGGCGGATATGAAGTGGCTGCTGCTGTGATTCCCACAAATCCCAGCTGCCAAGGGCCTTTTCCAGATGGAAAGGTTCTTCTGCCTGCACTCAGCACTAGGATGCACTAACTGAGGAGCTGAAGCAGGCAGGCTGCCCTTCCCTCCCTTCCCAGCAGAGCCACAGGAACACAATGTTTATGCAACACTCCAGCAACAGATTTCAGACCAGGGAGGCTTCTGAGGCCCTGGAATTTTCAGAACACTTTGCAAGATGCAGGTTGGCAGAATCTTGGCAGGGTTTTACCTTGGCAAAGAGAGTTTTTCCAGTGCCAGGGGGACCGTACATCAGAATATTCCTGTACAAGCTTTTGTTCTTTTTTGTGTTCCTCGTTGCTATGGCAATGTCTCTCACACGTGCTTCCAGCTGGGGCTGCAAGGAAAGAGTTCCATGTAAGGACCACAAAGTCCCAAAAGAGCTGCACCTACCAGGTTCCCACATCAGTACCTGCAGGAAGGAGGCAGCACTCCACGCTCAAGCTTTTAAGTCTTAACTTCAGCTGCTCATGACTCCACACCAGGGTCATTTCCTGTCCTATGTGAGGATTTACTCGATTTTCTGTCCACCTGGCTACAATTCTTTCATAAGAAAAAGCAGCAGTGCAGGAAGCAGTGCAGTGACTACTCTAGGAACAGATAACACCTAAAGCTTCACCTCCTCACGGATGCCCTGGGAGGGATATGTCAAAACACAAGCAACCCTTTGCAGTGCTAATTCCTTCACAAGTCATAAACTCGTATTTATATTATTATTGCATTTGGGGATACTGGGAGAGAGTTATTCCTGCAGGAGCATTTTCTCTCAGCAGCTTCAAGCAGCTCTTAAATTTGCCTGATATCCAGCAATCAAATTGAAATATACAGGAGCAGCACTAATTAGCAAGTAAAAACCAATCTCAAGGTGGGCAAATGCACACAATACTTGGATTTTTTGGCCTAGAAGCAGGTCTAGGTTCAGTAATCCTTAACATCAGATGGCACAAGTAGAGCTCTGAATCTTAACGTGCTGACTACAAAGAGAAACTGCACCAGAGGAAGGACTGAATGAAGACTTCCAACTGCTTTTCACAGAGGAAAAAAGGTGAACAGGCTGCTTAATGCATGTCACACTGAACACAGGAGCTTATTTATGGTCTCAGTGTCCCAAGGGTGCTATGCCTCCAAAACTGCTGGAATTACAGCTTTAAAAGTGAGTTTAAGGAACCAGCAGCTCTGATTTAGATTCTAAAGTCATCCTTCACAGCCCAAGACAGGAAAACAGAGTACTCACACTGAGAACAACTCCTTCAAGGGCATCCTGAGCCTTGCTGGTGAGACGTTTACCAACCTTGAGAGGACAAATTCAGTTACTCACAGGTAGAAAACAACCACATTTTGACAACTCACATGGACTAAAACACCTTACAGAACACCAACAAGCTCAGCCCACCCACATCACCTCTAATACTCTGTTTATTCACCCCCACTGACAATCCCAGCCTGAGTTTTGCACCCTCGTGGCTGAGCATAACACAAAAACAAAGCTGAATTTTACCTTGATTGGATGTTTCAGAGCCTCCAGCACAGTGATCCGAGAGGTTTCCCTCACCAGGGAGGGTTTGCCCAGACGTGCCTCTATGTAACGCCCTGCTACAGCCGTGGCATTTTTGGCAGAATAAACCCCCACTGCCAGCAGGGTCAGGCCTGCCACCTGCAAAGGGAAGAGGGAAAGATTAGGAAAAACACTTGGCAAGGCAGTGCTGCTGTGCTCAGCCTGCCCTGTGGTGGGGAATTAAGATTCAGGACAAATGCTGACCAGGAGGGGTTTATTTTTGGTAAGGTGTTTTATCCCTATTCAGACAGTCAAGGTCTCACACTCCCTGTTCACTGACTGCTCTTGCAAAGCAAAAGGCAGAGGAAGCACAAGTGAAGCATTTAGTGCTGAATCCAAAAGTACATCCTGCCCAAAATGCGTGGGGCTTTCCAGATTTTCAACTCAATTGAGTGATGAAGGTAAAACAGCCACATCAGCCAGGTGCTGCCTGCCAGAATGGCTCTCACCACACCAGGGAATGAAAGCTGAATTGAAGATGCCAAGGTGAGACAGCTGAATTGTGGCTGCCACCAAGGCAGTGCACAGTGGGGAACAAAAAGGGAATATCTGCTCAAGGTGCCAGCCATGCCAGTCCCAACACAACAGGGAATTCAGTACTCAAAAGGAGCAACAAAGCCAAAACCATCGTGGGAATGACCATCCTTCACTGGGCTGTTCTTACAGAAACCCCAGGAAATGAGACATTCCCACAGATTTGCAAGTGAAGCAGGAAGACTCCAGGCTTGGGAGTCAGCTTAGAGCTGATGCCAATAATTTCTATCAGAGGAAAGAGCAAACTGCAGCAATTGCTTTTAAAATAAGCTGACTTCTCCTGCAAGTACAGATCAGGGTCAAAAGCCTCAAGGACAACAAGGATGGCTCTGTTCAATAAACCATGAGGCACCATCTGTTCGCTCTCACTCTGCTCAAATGTGTGACATCACTTCTGCTCTGGGTGGGAGCACGAAGGGATCAGAACTGTGAGTTCCAGGATGTAAAGAGTCAGGGATCTCCACACCCAATTCAGCTCAGAGACAGAACAGGTTTCACCTTCTTAGCAGCCTCCCTCTAAAAACAGTGCCATGATCTCATGCTCTCTTAGACCATCCAGCACTGAGCAAAGTTACCTCTGCCTGGATGGATCTGAACTATCCCACACTTCACTGATGCTCAAGTCACAAGATACAGAGAAAAAGAGCTTCAAAATTGACAGTTCTGTCTCAAAAAAAACCCAATTGCCAACTCTAAAAATCAGTCTGACTACAGCACCTGCTTATTTGTCATAAAGTATCCAGCAAAGGAATGGATCTCTGATCAATAAACAAAGTGAGTTCCACTAAAACCACAAGAACTAAGAAAAAACTTGAAGCAGAACCTTTGGGGTTCTGCTTGGATGGGAAGAGGTAGGGAAAGAGCAGCCCTTAGAACAGGCAGGAAGAGCTGAAAATTCAGGTCTCATTTAGAGGAACCCTAAAATAACTGACTACTTCTTACCTTATAGTAACTTCAAAATGTTCAAAGCAACAGAAATATGAGTTCCAGCTGTTTTATCCCCTTTCCAAAAATATACTTACCTTTTTTTTTTTTTAAACTAAATGTCCCAAATTCACAAGACAAGAGCATGTCAGAAGCAAAAATGACCATAATGCAGGAAAGTGGTATCTGGGTCAAGTGAATACACAGCTAAAAGCACTGAGCACAGATCTACAAAAGGCTTTGACACCCCAGGTACAGATGACAAAAGGATCCTTTAAAAGCTTGTCTTGTTCTCCCCTGTGCTCTCAGGCAAAGGATGTTTTGTATCAGCTTGTGTGTGTATAAAGTCAGAGGGTGGAGCAGATGGTGGGGACTGATTTAAAGCAAAATTTCCATTTTAACCAGCCAAGTTACCAAAATTAATTTTCGCTGTGGTTTTGCTGTCAGTAGTACACTAAGAAACAACTTTA
The DNA here is from genome assembly GCA_013396875.1 of Vireo altiloquus. Taxonomy (NCBI): domain Eukaryota; kingdom Metazoa; phylum Chordata; class Aves; order Passeriformes; family Vireonidae; genus Vireo; species Vireo altiloquus. The sequence goes on from VZRF01006721.1 coordinate 48,259, forward strand.
TGTCCCCAGGATGCCACTGCCATGCTCTTGTGTCCTGGGAAAAGATGTTGGTCTGGCTTTTAATCCATTTATTTAGCACACATAAGAGTTCTCTAAGTGCTCTCTAGGCTACATCAAAATTAGATATAAAGCTGTGACACAATCAGGAGATTCACACACATTTACAGAGAGACTTTTCTGGAAGTTACTGACAGATGTCCCAACCTTACCGTGGCTGTGACTTTATCCCAGTCTGTTACAAAAGCACGGAATCCTTCCCCAAAGAGCATCCCAGCTGTCCTGTGGGAAGCAAACAGCAAGGAAAGCAGGAGAGAAAGGGATTTCCAAGACTGAATTCATAAGTTTTCAAGACAGACTTCCAGATTGTAATAAAGTTGTCAATCTTCTTCAGAATCAGTCAAAGCTAACTCAGAGCTCACCTCAGAATTGGAACACAAACCACCATGGAAAATACATTTATGATCATCTGATGCCTACACCAGAGCTGGGATTAAGCATCTGGCCTTAAGATGGTATCAATTAATTTATTTAATACATTATTTGTGCTGTAGGTATTTAATTTTAAAGCTTTTTTTTTTGTTCAAAATCTCAAAGGACCTAAAATTAACAAATTCCAGATATAAACACCCACCCTTGTGGAGCTAAACTGCTTTATACCTTTGTGGTGTGTGTTCTGAAAGAACACAGGAAAACTGAAAGAACAGAGGCTTTTCAGAGTTACTGAGTCCCAGGATTAGAGGACGAGGCTGGAAATAATCTGTTAGAAATACTGTATCACTATAAATGTCTCTGGTTGCCACTCAGGTGACAATGTAGCGACACAAGTGACAGTTCAGAGCACAAGGGCCTACAACACTGAAATTCCTCAGAGGAATAAACCCCAGGTTCTCCATGCTGGGACACACCTGGAGAAGCACCAGGCTGAAATTCCTCAAAGGATTAAACCCCAAGCTCTCTGTGCTGGGACACACTTGAAGAAGCTCCAGGCTGAAATTCCTGAACAAACCCCATGTTCTCCATGCTGGGACACACTTGGAGAAGCTCCAGGCTGAAATTCCTCAGAGGAACAAACCCCAGGTTCTCCATGCTGGGATATACCTGGAGAAGCACCAGGATGAAATTCCTGAACAAACCCCAGGTTTTCCCAAATGCTGGGACACACTTGGAGAAACACCAGGCTGAAATTCCTGACTGAACCCCAAGTTCTCCATGCTGGGAAACACCTGGAGAAACACCAGACTGAAATTCCTGACTAAACCCCATGTTCTCCCACATGCTGGGACACACCTGGAGAAACACCAGGCCCTGGCCTGCACCTACTTGAGGGACTCGAGCACGGTCTGGCGGTGCTCGGCGGCCTTGAGGCGGATCTGCTCGCGGATGATGTCGGCGTTCTCCCGCTCGGCCTTGGCGCGCGCTCGCGCCTCTGCCTCCACCCGCAGCATCTCGTTCTTGTGCCTCAGCTCCATCTCCCTCTCCACGGTAGCTTGGATTAAAAAAAAACACAGCAGAGAGGTCAAATTTTTGGGTGGTTCAGTGGTAGTGAGCAGGAGAACCCCGGGGAAGGTGCTGAGAACCACTCTTAGGGGGGAGGAGCAAAACGGAGCTGCTGGTCTCGAACAAGATTTTGGAAGCTCTGGTACTTCCAAGCACAGAATTGTGTGAAAGGAGAATTAATGAGAAATCCAGGAGTAAAATGACTCAATCCTACAGGGTTTCATCACTGGGCTGTTCTACTCAGGCTACACTTCCCTCACTGGATGGCAGCACAGCTGCCCACATCTGTCCTCAGATCAAACCAGCCTTCCCATCCCATTTAGTCAAACACAAATTGCTTTGACATTTCTGAGACTTGTACCCCAGTGGAGTTCTGCAAACCCAGGAATTCTGGCAATTCCCAACAACAAAAAGAAACTAAGCAAGTTTCACACTACAGCTTTGTCTTCATTTTCTACAGGAAACTGAATGGAGGTGAGGTGACACAGATTCAAGCACTCCTCCCAGAAGCTGTTTTGTTATTCTTTCCTCCTCAAAACTCGTTCTATTTTAGGTTGTCCCAGTGTAAAATCAGAATTTCAGTTGTTCTATCAGGAGATGCTGACAGTTCATTGGGAAATCCAGGAATGACAGGGCAGATGTTTAGGAGTGCAGCCCTTTCTAAAACTAACCTCGGAAGAAATCGATAATTTTAGCACTACTGGGATTTCCCTGTTCTTGCCAATCTGACATCAAACACAGTATGGACACAAGGATCAGTACAAGGACTCCATGTGCCCTCACACCCTCAGCAGCTGAACAAAACACTCACCACGCCTCATGGCCTCCTGCTTCTGCACGGATTCCTCCTGCTTCCTCAGATTTTCCTCATTAGCAAGTTGCTACAGGGAGAGAGGACAGCAGGAGATATGGTGATGTTGTAAAAACTCCATCAAGTGTTAACTTAAGTGCTACAAGTGTTTTCAAGAAGCTGGTGCTCAGGTTGAATTGCATTTCCCTCTCCCAGATTTATCCTCCTCATTCCGTGCTGCTGCTTTGTCCTAATGCCCAGCCCTTGATGTGCCAGGCCAGCACTGCTGATGCTGAGCAGATAAAAGAGATGAAAGCAGCTGTGCCCAGCAGCAGCCACCTGGCCAGCAGGACAGGGCACAGCTCCAGAGCATCTCTTTGGTTTAAGAAGGCTCCCAGCCCATTCCCGGTTGGATCAGAGCAGGCATCCACCCTACCTGCTGTCGCATCTGCTCATCGTAGCGCTGCCGTGCCAGCTTGTCCTGGTACTGGGCTCTCTTCAAAAAAAGAAAACAGGATTCAGAATGCAGAGATTAGGCAGTTAAAAACCAACCTGGTCCTGAGGGGAATGAGTTTTGGATTGTGGAAGGGAGAAAAAAAATGAATTCAATGAGAAAACCCACACAAACAAAAAATTATCCTGGGTTTGAATATGAATAGGGCAAAATATCCTCATTCAGCACCAAAAACTCCTCTGTGCTGAAAAATCTCTACAGTTTGACTTCATTTTAAGGGATCACAGATATTAAAACAAAGAGGAAGTGTTTCTTGGCCCAGAATTGAGAGTTCATTGGGAAAAATAAGGTTTCATGTTCTACACCACCTTATGTGGACTGGTGACTGCAAGCAACAGAACTGACAGGATATGCTGGTGGGCTCTGGTTTTGATAAAGATCTACCTGTTCCTCATTAATTCCTCTGATGAGTTGTCCACTGTAACTCCAAATAAACCCAAGCCCACTGAACTGGAAGTGGACTGAGGATCCCTGTCCACCAGCAGGGAGGATTCTGTACTAGGGGTGACATCATTCTCTAAACAAATATTCCAAATACAGGGACAGCAGAACAATCTGGGAATGATCACCTCAGCAACTGGAAAACATCATGGAATAAACGAGGATTGAGTTTTCTTTGACTTCAAATGATGTCCTGGGAGCTGCAGGAGGTGAAGAGCCAACCCCTGAGAGCAGCTGAGCGTGCAGCTGCTCCCTGGGCCAGCCCTGCTCAAAGTCCAACCTCTGCCAGGGTAAAGGCACCATGTGCCAAACAAGCAAACCTCCCCAAGCTTTTTGCTTGATTTTCTAATTGATTAATTAGAATTAATCTCCTCATCTCCTGTGCTTTCAGAGTAAGAAGTCCCCACTTCTGAAGGCCAGCCTTCCTTCTCCCTGTTTCAGGATTATTGCCACATCAGTGACTCATGGCAAAACAAGGCAGGAAGCAGCACCACTGCTCACAACAGACCCTCAGATTTGCATCACTTCTCCTCTCTAGATACTTTTCCCTGTTTAATTCAGAAGAAATAGAGTTCCATGCTACTTAAAGACTGAAATCCAAATAACTTCAAAGCTGTTTCACTGTCCAGGCCAACACAAACACTCAATAAGCCACTAAACCTCAATGCTTCCCTGAAAAGCCCTTTAGGAAAATCCCAAAAAGCACAGAATGAGAGGAACTGCTACCACCAGATCCTCTGGATGTTCAAGAACTTGGGAATACAATCCAAGAGGACTCCAAATCCAGTTCAACATTACAAATCCAGGACAGAAGAAGGGCTCAGCCTGTCTACACCCCCACACCTCTGGCTGCCCATGACCCCCTCACCCCAAAAAGGGATAATTAATGCATCATTGCCTTTTCCATAAGGGAAGACACAAACAAGGTCTCCCCTCACTTGGCTTCCCCCTCATTCCCTTACTGCTTGATGCTGTTTTGTTTCTTCATTGAGTGTTTTCCTTCTCTCTTCTGCTTGTACTCGGATCTGCTCATTCTTCAGTTGTTCTATGGCAGCTTCGTACTCCTGGTGAGATAGAGAATTTAATTAACACAAATTAATTTAATAAATCCTCCTGTAGAGAAATTCTACTGATAATCACATTCCAAGAAATCCCCCTGTAATCAGAGTGGTACCCTTAACATATGATCATAAAATATGATTGCAAGAAATATCATAATTAACCATTTCAGGATTAAACACAATTTAACCCTGTTTAACAACAAACCAACCAACACTCAAACAATTCCTAAATTCCTTTATGAGAGAGACAAAAGTCCTTCACCCAACTACTTTAAAGTTCCCACAGGAAACCCTTGTCATTCCCCCAAAACAGCAATGATATTCCAGGAGTTACAAAACCACTCAAATTTTAATCAAAGCCACAAAATATGTGTCAGAATAGGCCAAATTAGCTCATACTTCACCTTTCAGAATTACTTTTTTTTTTAAAAAAAGCAAACAACTACTATTTGCTGAAGCTGCACAGAAAGGCAAATTTAACATCCTCTGCAGAGGAGAGATTTCAACTTCTGTCCCTCCCAAACCTGGCAGCTGCCTGAGGAATTCCAACACACCTTCAGTTTGGTTTGCTGCTCCAGCTGCAAGGTCTGCTCCTGCATCTGGGCGAGGCTCAGAGCATCTTTTGCATGGCCTGGAAGAAATCAGGGAGAGTGAGAGGTCTTTTCTCAGGAACAAAGATGTTCAGACCATTCTGCCTGCAGCTGTGGCTGCCTGGAGCTCAGCTCTGCACTGGAACATTTAACCCTCCCAGGTAGCAATGGTTGTGGAATTTCTCAGCACACGTGTGGAAAAGATCCAACCAAGGCCAGGTTGGACAGAGTTTAGATTGTTATAAATGCATCTTGTATTGTTGGCTTTTCACAAATATTCAAATGAATGTCATATGTGTAATGTAAGAAAATAAAGTAGTATAGAAATATTCCATTTTAAAAAGTAGTGTAATGTCTTAAGATTATATCATATGTAAAATGTTTCTTTATGTAATAAACTAAAGATAGCAAAGATAAGCAAAGAAATTCCCCAAATTCCTAGACTATCTAGCTAAAAATAACATTGACAAGCCTCAGACCCTAAAATGAAAAATAAATCGATCAGAAGTAGAATGCAAAATAACCAAATAAAAGAGACTTAAAACCCAAAAAGATACCAAAAAAAGAAAAGTTAAATAATGCATAGAAATCTATAAATATGTATATGATTCAGACATTTAACAGAAGAAGTTTACTAGCTAAGGTGTTCTTCTCTGGACCCTGACATCTGGCCCAGCTGTGTTCCTTGTTTCAGTGTCCCA
>VZRF01006721.1:54060-83415 GCA_013396875.1 Vireo altiloquus
AGCCTTTTTTGAGGAGCTCTGAGGGTAAAACAAACAACCAGAGGAGCAGGAAAAGTTCCCAAGCTTTTCCTGACTCCAACACCTCTCTGTTCCAGCGCTCGCTCCCTGCACAGTAAATATCCAGGCGAAATTTCCCGGGCACTGTGTCCTGCCCTCCCCTCGTGTCCCACGGAGCAGATCCCGGCCCCGGCTCCGACACCCCCTCACCCACATTAACCCACCCTGAGGACCTCTCCCGCCCTCCCGCCCCGTCCCCTCACGCACGGGACGCGTCCAGCTCCCGCGCCGCCTTGGCCGCGCGCTCCAGGCCCGTGGGGTCGAAGTTGCTCCATTTGTCCTTGGGCGTCTGCCGGTCCCCGGCGCCGCCAGCACCACCACCGGGGACGGGCGGCAGGGTGAGGCCGGCCCCGCTGCCTGCGCCTGCCCCGGTGCCCCCGGGAGCCGCATCCCCGCCGCCGCCCGGGGAGGCCCCGCGGTTCAGCCCGAACAGCCACGACATGAGGGCGGCGGCGGCGGCGGCTGCACGCGGGGGACGCGCCGCGGCCTGCGCGCATGCGCCGAAGGGCGGTCCGATCTCCCATTGGCCCGCGGTGGCGCACACGTCACCGGCGGGGACACCGCGCAGAGCGCTGATTGGTGAAGAAGCGCCGCGTGTGGGGTTTGATTGGCTGGGAGCAGCGGGAGGGGCGGGACCGCCGGGTGGGGGACGGAGCGCCGGGAAGGACAAACGGGGCGGGCAGCGCTTCCGCGTAGCAACGGGAGTGTGGGCGCGTTGCTAAGGGCCGCGAGCCGGGGCAGGCCCTGCGGTTATCCCGGGATTCATTCCCCCGGGAATCGGCTCCTTGGGATGCCTTTCCCTGGTCTTAAAATTAAAACCAAAACACAGTTTATGGGGAAAAAGGGGTTTTTACCTCGGTATGTATTTCAGGATCCTTTGGTACAGCTCTTGGTCCTGGTGGAATGCCCTGAAAATGCATGCACACTGAAATACACACAATTATAGGCCTTGCACAATTAACATATTTATCAAAGATTCTCCAATGAGAGACTCGAGTGAACTCCTCGTTCTGAGGAACCTTCCCCCTGGATGAGCCTATTTTAAATTACAAAATGTGTTTTAGAGAGGATTTTGGTGTCTGGGGCTCCCAGGATGTTTGATCTCCTGGTTTAACAGTGCCGTGGGGCTGAGCTATCAGGCTTGGAAAATCACAAATATGTGAGCTAAAAGCACTGAGAATACGTAAAACTATATAAAAGAGTATGTAAGATTGGTATAAAAGAAAAAGCAAAAAATCATTCTGGCATCACTTGGAGTGGCAGAGGTGATGGGGAAACAGAAAGGAAAAGGGGAGCACTGAGCCTGTCGCTGTCGTTATCTGGGATAAAGAGTAGGATTTCCCATGAAAATCAGCTACTTCTCCAACTGCCTGGAATGGGAAAGATGAGATAAAAGCCTTTAGAGAAAGGGAGTGAAGGGAAACCCATCTGTGTGATTTGGGATAAAGAGCAAGATTTCCCTGGAAATCAGCTCCTAACCCAACTACTCGGAATGGGAAAGATGAGACAGAAGCTTCCAGCGAAGGGGAGAGCAGGGAACTGCATCTCTGTGGTTATCTGGGATAAAGAACAGGGTCTCCCATGGAAATCATCTCCTTATCCAACTGCTTGGAGTGGGAAAGATGATGGGAAAGGCTTTAGAGAAGGGAAGTGCTGTGGAAGTCAGAAACACGTGGAATTCGGCAGCCTGAAGTGGTGTAAAATGTAGAACACACCCGGGCCATGCCCAGCCCTCAGCAGCAGGCTGGGGACAAATTCTGGAGTCTTTTTCTTCTTTAAATGTTCGTGTTTCTTCCCAAATGCCATCTTAGAATCATGGAATTAAGAGATTTCCCAAGCTGGAAGGGACCCACAAGGATCAGAGTCCAACTCCTCATCCCCCCCAACAATCCAGCCCTGTGCCTGAGCATGTTGGTCACAAATATTTAACAGTTCTACCAAGATTTCAAGGAGTTTTTGTCTCCTTGTAAAGCAATTCTTACTGGAACTGAGGCTTTATCAAGACCAATATATTTCTATTTTATATTTTTTTTGAGGGATGGGAGAAAAGTTTTGTGTAAAGCCGGCTATGCAGTCACGGGTAGAACACACACTTCCCAGTCATTTGAAATGATGATTTAAACATGGTGAGCTCAGAAGCTTTTCCCAACTTTTATGATTCTATGAATTCCAGCTTTTCAACCCCTGGAACAAAACCCCCAATTCACAGATTTGCTATTGAGCACAAAGGAACCATTCAGTAGCTCTTGTATTTATATTTAATTGTCTTCAGAAGGGTGTGGTACAACTGGGGCAGGGGGGATGACATGTTAATGTATTAATAAACTATGCAGGGAGTTGTGCAAACTTAATTTCTGTCCTACAGCAAGAACAAACAAAATAATCTCATTGCATGAGCGCTTCCAGGGGCTTTATCGTCCCTTCAGCACTGAGATTAATCAGTCACAAATGCACATTCCAAAGGAGCACACAAATTACATGAAAATCTCTTTATAGAGTTAATGAACGACTCGCCTCCCTTCGATCCCTCTCTCCTGTACGAGTTAGCTCAAGGAAAATGCTCCCTAAAAGTGGAGATGAAGGATTCAGCTCTCAGGAGATGAGGTCAGGGATAAAAGTTCCTCTCAGCTCAGGAAGGAGCTGTTTTAAGAAGGGTTTGTGTCGCTGCACGGGGCTCTCCAACAAACAGCACGGCTTCAAAAACAGCTTCCACATGTAGGACAAATAAGCAGTAAATTTAAAATCGAGCAAGTGTTACTGAGGGAGGGTGTTCCCACTGATGCTGGGGTTTAAGCAGAGAAGCACCTACATTTCTTTACAGCCCTAAGCTCTGAACTTTGAAACCATTTGCTTGGTCACTAGGTATTTATAATTCATTTGTCTTTCTTTTGTTTTTTTCCCAGCTCCCCTTTCCAGAGTGGCTTAGTGACAGCGAGTTCAAGCCTGGGGCCAAAAGGGAAAGAATCAGATTTACTCTTCTCCCTTAAAAACCCTGATTTTTAAATGTAGCTCAAGCTTAGCACTGGGTGGAAGCCCAAGACAAGACCACACCAGAGATGTGCTGTGGGTGTTCAGAGTGCAGAGGAATGATAGTGCTGGAGACTTACTGCCTGTAATTAGTCTCAGAACAGGCTAATTAATCTCCATGAAGACAGCAGGACTCCCGGCTGGTGGGAAGAGGTTGCAGGAATGCCAGAGCAACGCAATGGTGATGATCCAGGCAGGACCACACTGGTGTTTGAATGAGAAACAAAAATAAGTGCTTTGGATGGCCTTGTCTAGATTTTCTGGACTCTTGGCTGCTCCCTGAGGGCTGAGAGCCCTGCAGGGATCTGCTGGGAAAGCATATTCCCAGGATTTTGAGTTCCCTGCTCCCTCACACTCCAGGTTCCCTGGCAGCAGGAATGGATTTGGCCACGTGGAATCTTTCTCTGAGCGCCCTGGATGAACAGGGCACTGAACAAGTCCTGAACGTGCTCGTGAGCTGCAAAAATAAAACTGTCTTTAATAAATAGAGAACAGGCAGCAAGCAAGCCATAGTGAGGATCCACCACTTTGCCTTCTGTTTGTTATTTGTCAGGCATGTTTCTATAAAATGGGTACAGGTTTGGCATCTTTTAGTTAGAGTGGTTGTTCCATCCAGCCAAGCCAAGCCTTTAAGCTTTGGGAGAGCTTGGCTGGGGACAGGCTTTGGGCTGGACAAGCAGGACACCTCAGGGGACAGCACAGGCTGGGAGATGAGGGGTTTTCCTCCCCTGGCTCCTCCTTTTTGTCCAAGTCCTTGTCCCACGTAGATCCCTTGCTGTGCTGGGATTCTGCTCACTCCTCTGTCATGCACTCCGTGTGTGCCTGTATCCTTGGGCCTCTGTAGCTGGAAGAACACAAGGAATAGAATGTCAGCTTTATCCACATCTGAGTCAGAGATCTCACCCCTGTGGGTGTTTTCACTCTCACTCCAGCCCCTTGCTGGGAAAAAGGGGCTTCTGTTTAGCTTCTGTTTAGTTTTACCCCATGCTATCAGGAATCCTTTAATGTCCCTGACAGAAAGCAGCTTGTGGGCAGCAGAAGGAAGGAAGCAGATGTGTTGTATCTTAGCAACACACCTTTAATAGTGGCTTTACTAGCTACCTGTCCCCTGGAAAGAGAAGGGCAACCAAATGTGATAAATACATATTATAATATCAGCTTTCCGCAGGTATTAAAATGGATGCTATGTGTGTAATGTTAGAGTAGCTTTGCTATAAAGATATCGTTTTTGTAACAATAACTATGGCATCTAACAATGCCTTTATTTCTGTTATTAACTAAACTTAGACACAGAAGTGAAATAACTAATATAGTTGTGCTTGTGGTAAAATTGAACTGTCTGCTTGGTTGGATAACATCCAACGGAGATATGATGGAGACATCCCAACTATCAGCAACTCCCCGTGGACCCAAGCTGCAGCTGGAGGTGATAATAAAATCTGACTAAAACCACAGCCGGGGAAAGAGTGTGCTTGAAAAAGGTGGATCCGAGGAGGAGCCACACTAAACAGTTCCTGGAACATGGAAACTAGTTTGGGGAAAAGTTTGAATATGGATAATTATTTATGAGCATGCAATAAGCTGATGCAATAGGAAAGGTATGTAAAGGGCGTCCCCACAATAGCAGGTGTGCTCTTGGCCAAGCAACCAGCGCTCTTAATTTTGCTTTATTGTCTTTGTCCCCTTATAGTCCCTCATTAAACTTTTAAATTTTACCAGGAGAGCGAACCTCGTTTTTCACAGCTTACCCATGCCAGCTTTTAGCCACATTCCCACCCTCGTTATCCCAAAGCAGCTCCAGAGCTGTCTCCACAATAAACTCCACTAGGAGGAGTCTTACTCCTAAAAATGGGGGGAAAGAGCCCAACTTGTGAAGCAAGACAGGTGATAAGCAGGGGATATCCCGGGATATTTTCAGGCCATCCCTCGCCCCCAGCTCACCTGGCTGCCTGCGCACGCTGCGGCAGAGCCTCTTGCCGGGCCGGTCGCTGTACACAGGCTGCACGCACACCTTGCCGGCGGTGCCCGAGGGCAGCTCGGTGAGCAGCACGCTGCGCACCTGCGGGGACACGCTGAGCACCGAGGAGGGGCCGCTCTGCCGCCGGCACCGCACGCGGTAGCCCAGGACCTCCCCGCCGGCAGAGTCCCAGGAGGCTCGCAGGCTGTTGGGACCAGCGTCCTCAAAGCGGAGGTGTCTCACCTGGGAGCTCTCTGCGGAGAGAGGAGCTGTGTTAGTGCCGGGCAGTGCGCCGGGGTGATCCCTGCCCTTCCCTGCTCCCGAGGGCAGTGCTGCTAGCCGGCCAGCTCTGGGATAAAATCACTCTGCATCTCCCCGCTGGAGGAGCTCGGCCTAATTAGTCCTTAACTTTGCCCTGGTACCGGCATAAAATGTTATTTTTTCGCACTGTTACACGCCGGCAGTCACATCCCACACCCTCAGATCTGTCCTGAGCTCCTCACCCTGGAGTCCTGATAAGAGCCAGACTTTGCCTCCTGCAATATCTTCACAGGTACATCTTAGAGCTCAAGTTTCTGCTCATTAAACCTCTACCCCTCTGATGGCAAACCACACCAAGGGACAGGCATGGAGGAGACAGGAGGGAAAGGCACTTTTCTTTCTTCTTTCTTCCCCAGCAGGCTGAGGACACCCTCTAGGGCCTTTTTTTTCTTTAAATCTTCATGTTTCCTCCCAAATGCACACTTGGAATCATGGGACCACAGAATATCCCAAGCCGGAAGGGATCCACAAGGAAACAAATCCTAGCCCCTCACAGGACACCCCAATAATCCCACCTTTCTTCTTTAGGGAGAAGGGTTTGTGATGCTTCATGGGGCTCTCCATCTCCCATCTTCTTTCTTCTTTAGGGAGATTCCTGGGTATGCAGGCCTGGTTGTGACTGCAGCAGCAGCTCGGTCGTATCCCATTGCAGCTGTTCCTGTGTGTGTCTGATTCCCTCTCAGCTCTTACACATCAGCTACATCCCCATGGCACATCCAGAGCTGCTCAGGCAGCCTTTCCCCCTTATCCCACCCCAGTGACTGGATTCCCTGAGCCCTCTGGCCTCACCTAGAGGCAGGTGACCCTCTAGGGACACTCCAGGGACTCCTTGTGCTGCCAAGAGGAGTCGCTCACCTTCCTGGGTGCAAGCTTTGGCTGACAGGGATTTCTCCTTGCCAGATCTATAGATGGCAGTCACTGTCACCAGGTAGGTGGTGTTGGGTGCCAGGTGCTCCACCACGGTGCTGTTGTGCTTCCCATCCACCTCCAGCACCTTCACTGAGTTCCCTGGGAGTGGCCCATACAGGACCTGGTAGCTGATCACGCTGTCCAGCACCGGAGCCCAGCTCACGTGGAAGCTGCGGGGCCCAGACTCCGAGATGAGAACCTGAACTGGGCTGATTTCCTCTGGAAGCAATGGAAAGAGATGTGAATGAGGGTGTAATGAGCATTATTGACCTGCACCATACTGGGCTTGAAGGATGTGGAATTAAAATCAACCCGGCAGGTAGATGTTGATACTCATCACACAGCTCAGCCCAAAGAAAAGGATTTCTCTACCTGGACAGAACAACTCAGCCAGAACAGTTCTTGCATGCAGAAAATTAATATTGTGTACAAGTCCACCTTGACTTTGCCACCCCTGCCCAGGTTTTCAGTTTGCCACCATTTTCCAGGCTGCTACCCAGCATAAATCTGAGTTATTTTCTGCACAGAGAGGCTGCTTCCTGCTCCGAGTGCTCTCCCTTTCCTTCCCTCTCAAACCCTTAGGTCATCCCAGCATCCTCCCTCTGCACCTCCTGCCTCAGGTAGGAGACAGGAATCATCTCCTTGTCCCCAAGGAGGGAGCCATGCCCATTTTACCTGCCAGTGTGGTGACCCTTGTGGTCTGTGGGGGGAAGTAGTGCACGTTGGATTCAGGAATCAGAGCCACCTCGTAAGTGGTTTCTGGTGCAAGGTCGCTGAGCAAGAGGCTGGTGTGAGCCCCAGACACCTGCTGTGTCCTCTTCCTCGCCAGGTCAGCTGCTGGGGCGTATTCCAGGGTGTAGTAGCCAGTTTCTTGGGAGAGGAGTTTGGGCCACATCAGCCGGAAGCTGCTCGAGGTGACGTCTGTGGCATGGAGCCGGTTGGCTTGGATGACATCTGGAAGTGGGACAGTGGCCAGAAATCACTGCTGACATCAACCCCCAGAACGTGGAACACGTGCAGTCCCAGCCCTTCTGCATGGGAGGTGCAGCACTGGTACCTGAAGTCACCAAATCCCTGTGGAAATCACCCACCAGCGAAACCAAAGCACGGAATTCCCATACACGAAGCAGCCCGGAGTGGGCAGAACTCCATTTCTCCCTGCCCTCTGCCAGCGCCCAGTGGCCAGGAAGAAGGGGCAGCAACTGGGCACTGCCCAGCACTGCTGAGCCAGCTGGACCCATCCCAGCTGAGGTCACTCCCCGCAGGGTTTCACAGAGCTCTGTTGTTCAGTGACATTCAACACTCAGAGCCCTCTTGTGCCACCTCACCTCTCCCTGCCCCTGCACAGAGGCTTCTCTTCAAGGCTCATGCTACCTTCAAGTTCCAGACCTCAAATGCCAGGGACAAATACCTCTTGTGATGCTGGGCAGCTCTTCAGCTCCCTCAGCTCCCTCAGCTCCCTCTGCTACATGACCCTCCTGACATGCGTGGCCCTCCGAGCCCATTTTGGGCAGAGTTCCACTGCTCTCTGGTCTTCCAGAGGGGCAGAAACACACAGGACTTTGTTTCTGGCACCAGGGAAGTGACATAGGAAGACATATAGATGCTCTTCTGTTTTTAAAGGATTTTTAGGAGCACCCTGAGCCTTGAAGCGCTCTGAAATCCTTACGATAGAACCTTCCAGCTTATGCTCAAACACTCACAGAGCGCTCTAGGTAATTCTCACTGGCTCCCCATTGCACAGAGCTAAAGGGAGGCACAGAATTCCTCCCAAACCTGCAAGATGGGGCTGCTCTGCACTCCCAGACTTGTCCTTTAGCTGGGAGAAGATCATCTCTCCTCCTCCGAGCTGCTCCGAGGCCCTGCCAGCTTCCCCGTACCAAATAAAACAGCCTCAGTTTTTCCTCTGAGCTGTTCCCTGGCTCTCCCAGGCAGGCAGGAACATTCCCCTGCTCCGTGCCCTGCCTGCTCCCATCCCATCCCAGCCAGCAGCACTCCACCCACTCGGAGGGTGGGAAGCAGGATCAGGAGTCCTGGGGCACTGCACCCTTCTGTGAGCCCCACAAACACCAGGGGCCAAGCCGTGAAGGAACAGGGAGCACAGGAAAGGCCTCAGCCCTGCCAAAAATCCTGCCAAAAGCTCAGGGAATGGAAATAAGTGAGCTTGGAGGCAGGGACACTGTGAATAAATGGAGCAGAGCAAAGGACAGGGGGCAGGAAGCCCGCAGCAAACAGCTCTGCCCCTTGTTGCCAGACCCCAGATGCCTTCAGCATACAAAGAGGGCAATAAACCCCAGAAAATAGATGTGCACAATGTGCTTCCCAGCCCCTCCTTGTTCCCAGAGGGAAGCAGCAAGTTAATACCCTGTGCCCGACCCAGCCAGTGCCTGCCTGGTGACACCCAGGGACAGCTTGTGACACTTTCCCTCCACCTCCTGCCTCTGGGTGACTCGAGACACCACTTTGCAGCCACGAGTTTGTTGGCATCTTCTGAACTCTGGAGAGGTCGGGATCAGGACTGCTGGAATTGCAGGAATGCTGCTGGTTTCCTGATGAAGGTAAGAAATGCAGCCAGGCAGGAGAACCTGTCCTGATCTGGGCCCATGGTCCCCCTCTGAGAAGCTGCAGCTGGGATTTGGGACAAATCACTTTGGCTTCCTGGTTCTATTTCCCTGCTTTGGTGTGGATGGGGGAAGGTTCTGATTCTGGGAGGGGAGACAACACTTCTCCATCTCCAGGGTGGACATTCAGGCTGTGAGACTGCTCCCTCTGCTCACCTGCTTGGACTCAGGGCCAGGTGAGGACATCAGAGCACTCCAGGCTCAAAGCCTTCACTGCAGCAAGAGTCACCCAGGACCTCATTTCGGACCAGGACTGTGCTGCCCTGGGCACGTGTGGGATGTGGTGATGCTGGGGGCATGCTGGGCACGCAGGCTCCTGCAGAACTTGGCTCAGGAGGAGGTGCCAAAGGCTGCAACGAGTCAGCAGCCTCAGCTCAGCTGGGCTGAGTGCAGAGCAAGTGGCTGCAGGCACAGGACCTGATGTCACCTCGGAGGAATGCCTTGGTTTCACAACACTGGGGGTCCTTCCCCAGGAGGAGAGCACCAAATGCCACGTGATGGGCACATACAAGATGCAACAGAAGGAGCCCGAGCTCCTCCACAGCCTGAGAACCTTCTCTTCCCGCTGGGAAGGGCGGAGGTGCCTGCCAGGAGCCAGCTGTGCCACAGCCAGGCTGGCTGGGAGCTGCATTCTGCAGAATCCTTCCGTGTGCCAAGGAAAAACGGGCAGTGGACACACCCATCCATCCATCCACAGCCCCTGTCCTGCACCCCTCCTCGGAACAGAGGCAGCACCGTGGCTATTGCAGCTCCACCACGTCTCAGGAGTGTCTCCCTGGGGAGACTGAGGCTTCTCAGCCCACCTGGGGCAGCAGCAGCTTGGCAGGAACCCCTGCTGGAATATCTGTGGAGCAGGCACAAACACCCCTTTCCTGGGAAGGAGATGGAAGGAGGAGAACAACTCTTGACAAAGCTTGTTTGTGCCTCCACAAAAGCCTCCACTGTTTTTCAACAGTAGCAGGAGATGAAGATAAGAGAGCAGTGATAATCAAACCAGTCTGGGCCATTCCAGAGCTGGAAAGGCCTAATTCCTGCCTGCCAGGATCCTGCCTGTCCCTGCTATCCCAGGAGGGCTGGTGATTGAGGGCTGCCTCCCCCAGGTAGGGAACAATGGATTTAAGTGGCTTTACGAAGGTGAAATCAGGTGATGTGACCAATGTCTGGCACTTGGCTTAAAGCACCAAGTCCTGGATTCACGTGGGAATCTCACTTTCCATTAAAATCCCAGCTGGTTTTAGCCTGCTGAGTGGACAGAATGCTACCCTCAGGCACAGCCAGGTAGTTGTGACCTTTGCAGATCTTAAGACAGCCTTATCCAGAGGAGAATTCTCATTTTTGGGATGCTATTTTGGATTCAGGATGCACTAGAAACTAAATGACCACTGAAACAAAATCCCTGGGGGTCTGTGGGGTGGCTGGGCCAGGAGGAGGGCTGGTGGTGCTGACAATTCCCACGTGGGAGAGAAGTGGGTGTTTTTTTGGGGGAGGACACAGTCCCTGGGAGTGGTTTCTTAAATGATTGTGATTGGAAACAAGAAGGAATTGCTACACACAGGATTCTGTGGAAAGGGTTACTGGGACACTGACACCAGCTCCAGCCCACCTCACACTGCAGAAGTCAAATTAGGAACAAAATGAGGATTTCCAACGGAGAGAGAACCTCCAGAAAAACCTGTGGAAAGTCTGCAAAGTCACAGTAACTCCCTCAGCATTCCAAACAAATCCAGAGGCACCTGGGAGGCTGAGGCAAACCCCAGGGGCAGTGCTTCCAAAAGAAGGCTCAGATCATGGCTTTGGGTATCCTCAGAGCCTTTCCTGGGTGCTCTAAAAACCCAGGCTGCTGCAAACTCCAATCTGCCTCCTGTTCCCCCTCACAGCAACCACCACAACCCTGCGAGGAGCACAGAGGTAGTGCTGGGCCTGTGAGCCCAGCGAGGCAGGGCTGGGCTGCTCTTGCAGGGGCTGCGCTGGCCAAGTCAGGCCGTGGATCTGGCGGATGTGGAACGTGTTATAACCGAGGATTTATGGAACAAAAACATTCCTTTCCTATAGTCTCAATGCTGACAGCAGGCACCATCCTTAGCTGTGTTTTTTGAGAGAATGACTGCAGCAGTTGGAGATGTCAGCCCTTGATGGAGTATTTAGGGAGACAGATCTACCCTAGACAAGAGCTGGAGGGAGCTGACAGGACCAAATCCTTGCCAGGCACACACATCCCATCTTGGATGTGTTCAACACGTTTGTGTTCCTCCACCTCCATCAGCTGGCATGGAGCCAGAAGATGTTTGAGAGGGGAAAAAAATCACCCTGAATGTGAAAATCAACTCAAGGAGCTCCAGCAATTTGTGTCCACAGCCAGCGCTTGAGGTGGAATCACTGCTTTTTGGGAAACCTTTGGTTAACAGCCTGTGCAGGTGGGGGCATTTTCCTGCCCTGCCTGGGTTGTGCAGATGCCTGACCTGCATGACTCATTCCAAAGACTTGTGGGGTTTTTAGGAATTCAGGTATTTTGCTGCCCGAGTTCCTCATTCCCAGCTGAACTCCTCATAAACACACATTTGGCTCACCCATAGCTCTGCAGAAGGGAATTTGTCCCACTCAGTCAAATATTCCAAGGGGATAAATATATTTGTCCCAGACCTTCCAGAAGCCTCAGTTTATACCTGGACCTGTAGCATTGTGGACAAACCCCTCCAATTTGCCAGGACAGCACTTTCAGACCAGGATAACCACGAGATTTGAGGAATTCTCCCACTGCCCACCCCACAGAGCCAAAAAAACCCCAATCCTCAGCCCCGCTGCTCCCTCCCACCCCAGCCTACCTAGGATGCCATCCCTGAGCTCCTTGGTGATGATGGGCAGGTCATCCACGTCCACAAAGTGCAGGTGTTTGTCCGAGGGCTGGCTGGCGGCGGCCGAGAGCTCCAGGAAATTGCCGCGGCCTGTGCTCACGATGAACACTGTCACCCCCATGTCCTTCAGCAGCTGCATGGGCTCCGAGATGTCATCCGTGGAGAAGCCATCCGTCACCCACACCAGCACCTTGGGCACATCTGGCCGGGCCCCAGCCTCGCCGCTGAAGAGTTTTTCCTTGGCGTAGCTCAGCGCTTTGCCCGTGTTGGTGTCGCCCATGAGCTGCCGCGTGTCCCCGATGGCTTTTCTCAGGGTGCCACCGGACAGGTACCGGTCAAACGGGAACTCCATGGTGGGAGTGGTGCTGATGTGGATGATGCTGGTCTGGACATCCCTGGGGCCAAAGGTGAAAGGGTGCAAAAGGTCCCACATGAACTCCTTGACCTTGGAGAACTCATAGTGGGAGACGCTGGCAGAGCTGTCCAGCAGGAAGAGGAGGTCTCCCTCTGTGTTGGAAATGGGTGGTTGGGGACCTGGCAGGGGAGAGAGAGGGAATGGCGTTAAGGGAATGGTGTGAACCCAAAACCTGCACAGACATCTGCTAGGAAAGCTTGGTTATCTTGTGCCAAATCCCAGGATTCTGGGAGAGGTGCTGACCGAGATGGCAGAGGCACAGCAGGAACAACAGGAGAAATCAGACAGAGCCTTCATAAATGGAGAAAGTTAAAGATACCTGGAGGTGATTATTTACAAGGGCATGAAGTGACAGAGCAAGGGGGGAGGGCTTCAAACTGACAGAGAGGAGGCTTGGATGGAATATTTGGGAAAAAATTCTGTGAGGGTGGTGGGGCCCTGGCAGAGGGTGCCCAGAGCAGCTGTGGCTGCTCCATCCCTGGAAGTGTCCAAGGCCAGGTTGGACAGGGCTGGGAACAACCTGGGATAGAGGAAGGCAACCCTGCCCATGCTAAGGGGTGGAATGAGATGATCTTGAAGGTCCCTTCCAACCCCAACCCTTCCCTGGTCCTGTGACCAGGCTGGAGGAACCTGCAGCCCAGCTGGATGCCAGCCAGCTCCGTGTGACCCAGCACAGCTCCCCCTGCACCACAGACACTCCCCCGCAGCGCCCTGGCGCTCAGAGCCCAGCAGAACACGAAAGTGAAGTCCAGGAATCACCACAACACCCAGCAGAGCTGAACTGTGACCCCACAGGTCCCTGCCCCTGGATCCCAGAGCTCCCAGCGGCATTCCAGCAGGGCTTTGCTTCGTGCTGCTGGCTGCACAAAGCAAGGCAAACCACGGCTCTGAGCTCTCCCCTCTGCTGGAAGGAGGACAAGCCACTGGTTTGGCTGGCAGGACACAGGGAGGGATCTTGGCAACACGGGGTTGTTCTTCCCTCTGCTCCTCACCGGTTTGAGGAGCGTCCCTCACTTCCCAAATGCTGCAATGAGCAGCTGGGAGAGCTTCTGGCGCTGGCAGGGCAGGGATCAATGGCCAAAGGACGCTGCTTGCAGCAGTAAACAACAGGGTCATGTGCACGAGCACTGGGAGGGGAATTGGGAATCCGCCCTGAGGGAGCAGAAATCCCACTGCTGCCAGAGCTACCTGTATGGGGAACACCCGGGTGAGCACAGCATGAAACCCCGAAAGAACAAAGGGAAGCCACAGCCGTGTCCTTCTGTCTGTACCCTGCAGCTCTGGGGCACCAAGAGCATCCCATTAACATCCCTTAAACCCTGGTTCTCCCCATCACTCACTGCTGGGAATAGCTGTGCTAATTAGGAAGCCCCTCAGTCTGACACCATGGGGTT
This sequence comes from Vireo altiloquus, assembly GCA_013396875.1. NCBI lineage: Eukaryota > Metazoa > Chordata > Aves > Passeriformes > Vireonidae > Vireo > Vireo altiloquus. The sequence continues at coordinate 67,614 of VZRF01006721.1, forward strand.
CTGCCTTGGTTAACAAAAGCAGCAGTGGGCAGGGGTGTATTTGGGAGCCGAAGGGACCCTCTGTAGGTGGAGCAGATGGTTTCTCCTTCTCTCAAACACCATCCCATCTCTAACACTCAGTCCTGCCTGAGATGGAAACAAATTCCTCTCGTTCGGCAGAAAGGATCCATAAAAAAATCCAGACAGAGTCTCTCCCCCATCAGGAGTGTGGCAATGCTGAGAAAGCGACTGGACACTGCATCATCCCCCTGTGCAGGTCCAGGCTTTCAATTCCCTCATCCTTCCTCTCGCTCCCTGTCCTGCATCCAGTACAAACATGCCATCCGTGCCAGAGGTGGGGCCGCAGAGGTTTGGTACCAGCAAATCCCTGCTTACGCAAGCAGCTGCTGCTTTCAGGCGCTTCCCTCACTTTAGACCTCTTGGCGCGGTGCCAAACAAGGATTTCTCGCTTTCCAGGGGGGTTTCAGAGAGAAAGGGGCATCCACGAGCACTTTCCTGCCTCCTGAACTGCCAGGAATAACTGCAGACCTCATCACTGCGCTCTGCTTGAGCCTGGGGAATGACACGGGACACGTGGCAGGGTCCTGCTGTCACTCCCTGCGTGATGCCCGGTCAGTGCACTCGGATCAGAAGTGTTTTGAAGGGCTTGAGATGGGAGCAAAACGTCACTATGGAAACACAACGCTGCCTGCTGGCTTTTCCAGGAGGAAAACAGCTGGCCAGACTTCCCTGTGATGCTGACAGGAGACATCCGCTCTCAGAGCTCCCCACGCTCTCAGCTGGGAGCTGAACACGCTCCACACGCCTGATTTACACAGGCTTGGAGCTCGTGGGGCTCAGTTACAGCCAAAAAGGATCATGTCCTGTCTGCTTAACTGCGTTTGACATCCCACGTTTGTCTTCTCTCGCTGCTTGGCCACGCAAGGAGAAAAGTTCTGCAATGAGAGGGAGGCAGGAGGAACTGAGGAACAAGGGATGAGCTTCCCTGTGGCCCCTCTGGATCACGGTGAGAGGCAGGAGGAGGAAGGCAGCACCTCTCCCTGGCAGAGAAGTGTCCCCTCAAGCCATCCAGGAGGAGTTTTGCGCTTCAAACCACACCACAGACCCCACGGGAGATTGGGGATGTCACCTGAGTGGTCCAAGCACAAAATACTTGGGTGGTTGAAAGCCTTTAGAGGCTCCAGCTCATCCATGGCACAGAGTTCAGGCTGCGAAATGGCCCTTCAGACAAATCCCAGCAGCAGGAGGGGAGCTGTGCTGCCATTTCTCATGATCTTTCCATGAGTTTCACTCTCTCTGCTGTTTTATTCAGAGTTCTGGGATCATGGAATTGTGCCAGCACTCCAGAGGTCGGTAAGTGCAGGGTCCCCCACACAGTGTGTATGGATGGGCCATGTCTTCATTTTTCATTCACAACAGCAACATCCCTATCCTTTTCTGCTCATGCCAGCCCAGGAAACGACTACAAAATTCCATTTATCCAAGCCCAAACTACCAAAAGGTTGTACTTTACACTGATGCAGCAGAGATCTGAATCTGGACTCAAAGAGGGAAGGGGGGAATTGGTGATTCTGCCTTGATTTTGTGCATGAATCCAGTGCCCATTGTCCAGAACAATCCAAGCATTCCTGAGTGTCTGGAAGCACCAGTGGCCACCCAGCAGCTTCGTCACTTTGCCCACTGCACATCCCACATCCCTACCACACCTTTCCCTCTGGAGCAGGGCACGATCCCTCTGGAATGCCAGGGCTGGCTTTGTCACACACCCTGAAGGTCTGAGCATTGTTCAGAGCCTGGCTTGGGAGAATGCCACCCGCTCCCAGGGCAGCAGGATGGCAGGACAATGGGAATCGCTGCTGCCTGCGTGCACTGGGAGCGCTGGGACAGTGCTGGGAGCAGCAGCAGCAGCATTCCTGCCCCAGCCCGGGACACTGAGGGACAGAAATCATCACCTTGTGAGGGGTCTGAGCCCCACCCGGGACACTGAGGGACAGAAATCGTCACCTGGTGAAGGGTCTGAGCCCCAGCCCCAGCCTGGGACACTGAGGGACAGAAATCATCACCTTGTGAGGGGTCCGAGCCCCAGCCCGGGACACTGAGGGACAGAAATCATCACCTTGTGAGGGGTCCGAGCCCCAGCCTGGGACACTGAGGGACAGAAATCATCACCTTGTGAGGGGTCCGAGCCCCAGCCCGGGACACTGAGGGACACTGAGGGACAGGAATCAGCACCCTGTGAGGAGTCTGAGCCCCAGCCCGGGACACTGAGGGGCACTGAGGGACACTGAGGGACACTGAGGGACAGGACCCAGCACCCTGTGAGGGGTCCGAGCCCCAGCCCAGCCTCTCCGTGTAGCAGCAGCACAGTCAGACCCCAGCAGTCAGGGCTGCAGGGTCTGAGGAGCTCCTGTGCAGGCAGACATGAGGTTCCCTCTCCTTTCCCACCGGATTACACTTCCCAGGCGCGGTGAGAAGCAGACAAGCTGCAGTCACAGAACCTTCACGGGGCAGGACAAAATGAATCGCAGAAGCTCAGCCAGCACGGTGTGGGATGAGCCCCTGCCCAGGGACCAGGAGTGAGACATCCATCTCCTCCACGTCCCTTTCCCTGCTGTCAGCTCTGCACGACTGACCCGTTCTCATTTTCCATGAGCAGTATCCAAGAGAAAGCGCTTTAAAGAGGAGCTGTAATGATTGAATTACAGAGATTAGCAGCAGAACATCGTATTAATCTCTGGCTTGGCTTCTCTCAATGCCTGTCCTCCAGTCCACAGTGAGGAGGGAGGACTTCCTCCATATGATTACTCTAAACTCTGCAAATTTCTGGAAGAATTTCATTTTTCCTTACCGAAATCAAACACGACAAAACTGCTTTCTAATAGGCAATCGCAGACAGCTTTGTTTGCTTCTTTCTCGTACACAATTCCATCTAAACACCTAAAGCAGCACTGTAGCCTCAGCTTTTATTCTGAAAAGGGTTTATGAGTTGCTCCGAGGAGCTCAGGAGGCACGGAACGGGGTAAAGCACCACAGGAACGCCTTTGCCTTTGCAGGCACTCACCTGGCTCAGGTGTGTCCTGTCCTGCCGCAAACCGCAGCCACAGACCAAGGGAAAGCACGGCCTTGGCCAGCATGGCAAAGCCTGGTCCTGGGCAAGCTACCTGAAATCCGCCAGCTGGGCTCTGTGAAGGCAGAGGAGAAGCTGGAGATCAGTCATAGTCCGGCTCCACCAGATCCCAGCGCGATCCCTCTCCCATGCCTTGAGCTCTGCGCCCTCTCCCCGCCGTGCGTTTTTCGCTGGGCTGCGCTGCGAGCTCCGGCTCCTGGAGGCAACTTTCCTTCCTCCCCCCCTTTTACTCCTTTGAGAGGCGTAAATCCATTTTGACAGGAATAGCCGGAGGAGAGGCGCACGCAGAGCTCCTGCCGCTCTTCCTCTGCCGAGTTGAGCTCGCCCCAGGAGCAGGGGCTCGGCTGCGAGGAGCTCCGTGAGCAGCTGGGGCTGGTTTGAAGAATATATCCCTGCAGATAAAAAACTTTGGCCCTGCGAGGCACTGGCAGCAGGCCAGTTACCAAGTGGAGAGGGGGGAAGAAAAAGGAAAGAAAAGCTGCGAGAAATCCAAAGCTCTCCGCTCTGGAATGAGCTAGAAAAAGGAAAAACACGTTTATAAGGGGAAGAAAGGGTAGAAAGGCTGAGGAGCTCTGCCCTGCCCTGGGAATATTGGCTAATCTTCTGGGAGGAGCATTCCGCAGGTCCTAGTGCTACCCTCCCACGGGCTGGGGGACACCCGGAGCCTGTGTCCCCTGGGTCACCAAGGCACCCAGAGCCTGCGGGAAGGAGCTGCTGCCGGGTGGGAAAGGGCAGGGAGCAGCACTGGGAATTGCCCAGGGACCATCTCCCTCAGCGTGGTGTTAAATACGAGTCTGGGGTTGGGAGGCAAAGGGGGCTCGCAGCCTAAAGATAAACCTGTGAGAAGCCTCTCAGTGGATGAGGGAGGGGAGCAAAGGCCAAAGATCCTGAGGTTCAGCCTCTCCGTGGCCCTGTGTGCAGGGCATTTGTGCCAGGACATAAATCCAACCCAATCCCCTTTCCCGTGCCTGTTCTACTCTCCTTTCATCTCCAGTTGGCTCTCACTCATCAGGTGAGGTGACAACAATTCCCTTTCCCCTTTTCACTGCAGGTTTTTGCCTCTGGACAGGTCCAGGATGTTACCAGCAGAGGGAAAAGCTGGAAAAATACACCCAGTTATGAAGAGATCCATCAATCATCATCTCCTTAGCACAGGGAGTGACCAGCAGGCCAGGCTGAAAGGCAGCAAAAAAGGGATATTTGGAAGCTTTTGGGACTTCGGACACTGGTGAGCAATATTTCCTCCAATTTTATTTTCTCTCCCCTGGGAACTGTAAAGAAAAAAAATCAACAGGAGTGAGGGGCCAAGAAATGTTCAGAGTGGAAAAAAGTTGTATCCAAACTCATCCAGCAAATGGAAAGTCACAACAAGCTGGAGATCCAATTAAACCTCGTGGATTCAGCCAGTTGAGGGCACTTGTTTGTGCTCCCCTCCCAGTCTGGGACCCATCTGCTTCCCGAGGGAGCTGACAGCACCAGGCTGTTCCACAGCTCAGTCCACGCAGCCCTGTGGTAGTGCCAGCCTCACCCAGGGCTCCATACAGGCTGGAATCAGCATTATCCCAGCTTTTAAGGGAATGGGATATCCCTGTTCTCACTCTGAGATCCCCTCTGAGGTGGCACCTGCATCCCAAGGCAGGGAAGCTCCAGGCTCTGGTGGCAAGGGAGTTTTCCAGGGGAAAAGGACACAGCAAAGCAAATCCCACATGGTCTGATCCCCCAATCTGAGCAAATCCACCCATTCCTGCTGCACAGGATCCACTGGATCCAGGGGCTGCTGGATTGACCAAGAATGAAAAATATTTTCCAAACCCCTGCAGAGTGCAGAACTTTCCCAGTCTCATCCTGGTTCTCTGCTGGTGTTTCTGTCCTTGCTGTTCTCCCACTGGCTGGATTCTGGAGCTGGGATGTGGTAGGGATGGGCTGGAGGAAGCAGGGAATGGAAGTAACAGAGGGAAATCATCTCCTTGGACCCACCTGCCCCAGCCAAGGGCTCAGGATGTGCAGCAGAGAGTTCTGGCAGCCAGACCCAGAGCATTTCCAGCCCATTTTGTCCCATTTCTCTTTGCCCCATTGCAAATCCATTTGCTTCTGATCAGCTGACCCAGACATCCACCTGCTCGCATCCCATCCCATCCCATCCCATCCCATCCCATCCCATCCCATCCCATCTCCAGACCCATCCAGACCTCCCTCGATTAGGGCTGCTGGATGCATGGAGATGATTTCCTTCCATTACTCACTTCCCAAGGAAGTGTTGCTCATCTTGGAATAATTCCCTGTTTTTTTGCCAGTTTATCCCTGTGGATGCCATTCCCACCCTGCAGCCTGGAGGCACTTCAGCCTTTATCTCCTTTTTAGTCCTGCTGGGATAGGTGCAAGCAGGAAAAAGCAGCCTGGAAACTAATTAGATCTTAGAGGGTTTGGGGTTATTTTTAAACTTTACAGGAATTGGCAAATCCTGTTTCCAGTGAGCCTGGTGCCTGTGCTTGTGCTGATCCTTTCCTGGATGCATTCTGGAGCCAGAGGTGTCACTCCAGATTTGCTCCTGTTTAAATCCCAGCTCCCCATCACTTCTGAGCTCAAATTCTCCACCTGCCATGGATTTGGCCAAAATTCCCTCGGGGTGATCCCCTTTTCCCCATGCCAAGCTGCAGAACAGCTCATGAGCAATGGATAACTGTAAGAAAAAAATTTAAAAAAACCCCAAATAAAACCACCGCCAACCAACCAACAGCATTTTGGTTGTGACATTGCTGGGGCTCAGGTATTTTGTAGAGCCCTCAGTGCCTGGGAAGGTTTTGAAGGTTTTCCAAAAAACCATGACATTTCGGGGATGTAAACAACCCCAAGTTTCTGAAGAGATGCAACATCCTCTCCTCCGAGACGAATTCCTGCAGCTGGAACAAACAGGCTTTTGGGAACACAGCCTTGTTTGAGCTCCACATAGGCGAGTTTGTTTGGAGGGGCATCTATATATGGCAGTTTGGAAATTCCCCGTTTGGAAAGCAAGCAAAGCAGCTTTTTTGACGTCCCTCAGCAGTGAGGAGGGTCAAAACTCACCCTGGAACTCCAGGGAAGGCTTGTGCAGCCCCAGCACGGGTGGGAAGTCACCCAAGGAGCCAGGAATCCAACTGGACAGGGCTTGGGCTGGAATGCCAGACCTTGCCCAGCTCTTATCAGCCCAATTCTGGCTCAGAGGATGCTGAGAACAACAGAAATACCAACATCAGCTCCAGATTTTCCCCCGAAATGACCAGGAACAGCTCATCTGTTGGAGTCCAGGAAAGTTGGAAAGCTTTTCCTGTTGCTTTGAGGGGTCCAAGACCCACCCCGAGCACCCCAGGGAGACACGGCCTTTGATCTGTGTCTCTGGAAGAAACTTCCAACACTCCTGGATGAATTAAAAGTATCAAAAGTGTGACACAAATTGTAGTTTAGTTTATCACAAAGTAAAAAATTATAGTATAAAGTTTAGTAGTAGAAATGTGGTAAAGACAACATAGAAACTTTAGGGGGTTATCCCTATGTTCTTCTTTCTCCTTCTTCCCTCTCCATGTTCCACTCTGGAGAAGGCAGAGAATGATTGAGAAAATAAGTTTGAAGTAGAAGAAACATGTTAGTAAAATTTAGTAGTTATTGGTACAAAAAAAAAAAAAGAAGATTAATTATTAGGTGATAAAGTTTTAAAAACTTGCCTCACACAAGCTGCAGCAGCCATTGTACCTCTAAAACTTCAACGACAAGCCAGGCACAGGCTTTGCTGAGAAATTGATAAGAAAACTCATAAACAACCTGAAAAACTGAGCAAGAATGCTTTGACTCCTTTCTTTATCTGGTATTAGACTTTGATAACAGAAAGAAAACCTCAGGTCCAGACGCCCGGGGCTTTTTCCCTCATCCAAAGTGTTTCACCCTAAATTTCTGCTCAGCTGCAGGCTTGTGGCTGAAGGGGATCAGCTTCAACTCCCAGAAGTTGGAATTTCCCCAGTAATTCCAGCCTGACTCCCAGCCCAGGGTCAGGCCCCGAGTCTGCCACTTCTCAGTTACCTCTGTGTCATGGAGGGCTCAGCCTCGAGTCACCTCTTATTTTCGTTTGACTTGGAAGACAAACTACAAAAATAGATGTGTTTACTCGCAGCATTGGCCAGGTTTATGTTTCTCAGAAGATGAGCAGTGCTAGGAATGACTCCTCAGTGAGGTAAGGCCTAGCTTATAGATGATCTCTTTTATCCCAAAGCTCCCTAAAAAGCCACGCAGCACAAGAGCTCAGCCACTTGTGGGGTGAAGAGCAGCATCCTGAGCTCTGAGCCCTGAATTCTGGGTGCTTCAAGCCCAAAGATTTCATTTTCTCCTTGCTCCTGCCTGGAAACTGCTGGAATTCCACAGCTGGAGCAGAGAAACCCTCGCAGGGGAAACCAGGAGAACCAGGAAAGGGCAATGTGGATCATCTCTCTCCCTCAGAGGCTCCTGGATCTCTCCTGTGGACAGGTAGGTCAGAAAGAGCTCAGCCCTGTTCCTGTGGGGGCTGCCCTGGGTGTGCAGCGTGAGCTGGGAGCTCTCGGGTTGTCAGAATCTGCAGAGATGCCAGAGCTGAGCTCAGGCAAGGAGGAGCTGCCAGGGAGATCTGTGCCTCTGCTTCAGCCTCAGCTTTCACTCAGCCAGGATGAGGAGGAGGAGAAGCCTTAGAAACACTGACCCCCAAAAATCCAGGCAGGACACAGCCTCAGAAACATTGACCCCCAAAAAAACCAGGCAGGACACAGGCCCAGCCACCCTGGAGTGCCCAAAACTCCCCCAAATCCCAGAACCACCCCAGCCCCAACTGCAGGAGGACACAGATGAATTTCTGGGCTTTGCCAGACCAATGTTCCCAATCCCTGTTTGCAGTGACAGAGCTGCCATAAATAAACGAGTGGGTGTCAGACACAGAGATCTGATCCCAGAGCGCCAGGAACTGCTCAAGAGTGAGGCTACAACCATGGCTGGGCCCCCAAATGCCCTGAGCAGAGACGTGCCAGGTCTTTAGGACCAGCACCTCTTTCCAAACACCTCAAGACTTGTGTTGAAAGCTTCAGAGGGCTCTGGGAGGAGTGGCTAGTTCAGATCCCAGATCCCCACAGCCTGGCTGAACCAACTTTTCCATGCAGCTCATAATTCCTTGGACTTATCTGTGCATGAGTTCGATGGCTTTGAGCAGGGGGGAACCTTTCATGTTTCTCCCTGAAAATCTCTAGCAGAGATTCTCCAAGATTTTCAGTTCCTGCTTCATTTCCTTCACCAGACAGGATTTGACTGCCTTTTTTCCCAGCTGGAAAAGGAACTTTTTTTTTTTTTTCACTTTGCTTGCCAGGAACCCAAATAGCTCCAAAAATTGGATTCACTTCTAAGTAAGTGCTGCATGGAGTGGACAATTTTTAGCCAAGGGCTATTCTTTGGAGTGGATCATTTTCCTTATTGCTTGACTCCTTTGCCCTGTCTCCATCCTGTTAGAAAAGCCCAGACGAGCGGGAAAAGCCAAATTTAAGAGAATCTCCTTAGAACTGCGTTTCCTGAGGAATTTCCACCTACGTAAGGAGCTGCTGCTTCCCCTCGAACAGCAAGTTCTCAGCCTTGAGAGCTCCCAGCCTCTCTCAATAGTTGCAATCTTCTACATTTGTCCATCTGGGAGAGAGAAGGAAAAAAAACCAATTTGGAGCATCCTGCAGGGATGCAGAGGAAACTCCAGCATTTGGAGAGCCTTGTTTGTCTGCAGGGAGGAGCCAGCACAGGAACAACCAAAGCAAAGGAGATCAGATTCCCTCCCTCAGAGGCTGCCCTGGGCCTTCTGTTCCCAGTTTTTGTGAATCCCTGCCATATTTAGGGCAGATTTGCAGCCTCATACCATGCTCAAAGCTCTGTCAGGGTGCTGGAGGGCTGAGTTAACCCTGGTACAGCTTTTGCAGAGCTGTTCCATCCATCTCTGGCTCCTGTTTCAGGCAGTGGTGGCCTCAGGAGAGGCCATCAGGGCATTTTCCCCCTTCCCTCGAGCCAGTGGGTGGTCAGGAGCAGAGCAGCCCCACGGGAGAGCTGTGGTTTAGATTTTAGGGGATTGTGAGGATCCTGCCAGGCTCTGAGCGCCCTGGGAGGGGAGAAGCAGCAGGGACAGTGATGGATGAGCCTCTGAGCGCCCATCAGCCCCACATCCAGCCACGACAGGAAAGGGAAGCAGCGTGGGGCTGGGAGCTCCCACCAGGAGAGGCTCTGGAAGTGCAGCTGCAGCAGAGCTGGCCAAGCTCCACTCCTGCTCTCGGCCCGGAATTCGGAGTGAGGCCGAATTTTCCATCAGCCTCAACACCCAGGTGACATTCCAGCCTCTCCACTCCCAGCCCTACAGCCTTCTGGTTCTTCCCTGGGACCAGAGAAGCTGCACTTCAGGATAAACCCAGCCCTAAAGCTGCTGCACTGGGGTGGAACAGCTCCAGCACCGCTGTGGCTGCAGCAGAGGTGCAAACGGAGCCAGCCTGGGACAGAAATTTCCATTTATTTCCCTGCTCCAGGCTGCCAGAAAGACACCAACCCTCATTTTCAGGGTTTATAACAGAGCTGTCTCTAAGGTAGGATTTGCTGAGGGCTCACTTAGCATCTGGGGCTTTTCACCCCTCTCAGCAAGAGGCACAAACATGTGAGCAGGAGCAAAGCTCGGAGCACCACAAACAATCACTCTTTTTGTGCGAGGCCGGCAGGGCAGCTGGGGAGGGAGTGGGAGGGAAGGGAATGACTCCCCGCGCCGTCAGCAGGGTTCCTCCAGCCCAGCTGACCTTGGCCAGCTCCCTCCCTGCTCCTGGAACACTTGGGAAGTTGTCCCTCCGCAGTGGTTTAGTGTCAGAGGGGGCACAGCACGGGATCAGCTCTGAGTCAGCTGCTCCTTCAAGGCACTGGTTCTTCATTTTCCACGAGTGCAGCGAGTTCTAGAGGTGCCTTGTGGAGCCAGGCTTTGGAGCACAAAGGATGGGACAATCAACAGGCTGCTCCTGAGGGCAAATCCCGCAGGAAAATCCCTCCTGGACATCAGCAGAGTTGAACATAAACCCCCCAGCCCCATTCCCTACCCCATCACTCGACCCCACAGATTTTCCATAAGGGAATCTGCCTGTGGGAGAAGAGCAGGAGCCTCTCTGGGTGGCCTTTGGGGACACAATGCTGTGTTATCCACCTGGAATCATTCCTGGAAAGAGCCACGCTGAGGTCTGGCAGGGCAGGACAGACTGGCTGAGTGAAACGTGAAATTAATGAGGGAGATGAGCCTTGCTGCCATCAGCAAGTCACCATTTCCAGGCAGAAGAAGGCAGATCAGAAATCCTGCTGGATAAAGCAGCCCAGGGAACTGAGGGCTCTGCTGGGAACTGCTCTGCCTGACATCCATCCCTTCCTCACTGCCAGCCCAACATCCTCCCACAGCCAGGCTGGGGAAATAGCTGCCATTCCAGCAGCTCTTGGAAAAAGAGGTGGCTGGGTGTGTGCAGAGCCACCCAAACAATTTCCATCTCTCTTGGGGATAAGAGACTTTTGTTCCAGAGCCGGGTGCTGTCATTCCTGAACCATGAAAGAACAACCAGAGCACAAATATCCCCCCACAAACAAAAAGAGTGTCACTGTTGGACGGGAATGTCCTCTCTGCTCTCCACCCTTCCATGGGGGCTCAGCTCCCTCTGCAAGATAAATTTGCTTTTTCAGCCAAGAAAGGAGAGGCAGGTGATGTGAAGGCAGAGCCCATCCACACTCCCCACTTCCCAGCAGGAAAGAGGGATCAAGTAAAATCCAGTAAGAAGCATTACCCAAGGAGGGAAGGAATTGAGGTCTCCTGTGAGGGTTCTGTACAGATTAACCATGAAATCTGCCATTGCAGCAAATTCCTTGAGAATGGCCCTAAAAATCCCCCACAAATGGATGGGTCACTGGGAATGCCACTAAAAATTCTGAGAAATGGGAACAGCAACAGAGGAGCAGCTGCACCCACACCAACACTGACTCTGTGCACTCAAATCCTGGTTTTCACTGAAAATCTGCAATTCCAGCTATTCCTCCCCTTCCCAGCTGCTGCCCTGAACCAGGGAATAAAGGAGCACTTACCACCTCCACAGTCATTTTCCCTGCTGGCTCTCAAAAGGACAACCAAAGCCGCAGATATTTATATAAAAATGGGATACTGGGTGGGAAAGGGGGAGGAAAATCCTGCTGGAAATCTCAGGTGGTGCTCAGGAGGGAGGCAGTGCTCAAACTGGAGCGGGGCCTGCCCTGCTCCCCTCTCCCTGCTCCCTGGGCATGGCTGTCCCGCAGAGGAAGTCTGGCAGATCCTGTTTTGCAGAGTTCTCCCACACATGGAGCTCTTTCTGCCTCTGCTTCGCTTCCTGGCACCTGCCAAGGACGCTGCTGTGGGGATGCTTTGCCAATAAAAGACACTCAGAGCTTCTCCTCCTGTTTGTTCTCTCTCTTCCCTCATCTCCAGGCCTGACAAACGCTTGGGAGGCCGTGGCAAGCTGGGCAGGAATGGAGGGAACACCTGGAACGGGATAGAGAGATCTCCCAGAGTAAAAAAAGGAAAATTGATGCAGAACGGAACAGTGAAACTTGAAACAAAAGGGCTTTTTGCTTGCAATCCCTCAGAATATCCATGCCACTGCTTCCCTCATCAGCGTAGGCTCCTGAGATTTCTCTCCCTTCAGGGAATTCCCTACAAATCTCCAAAGCAGTGGTGGAATTCTGGGGGTTCTTCCCCCTTCTCTCCTGGCCCTTCAGCCCAGTCCATGGCAGGACAGGAGGAGACAGCCAACGCTGCAGGTTTCACCAGCAAAACCCAAAATGTTTCCCCCCCTACACATCAGACCTCTGACCCTGCTCAAAATCCAGCATTTTTCCAGGATTGCAGATCAAAAAGCAGACAGCTTCAGCACAGGGATTCCTGGAATCATCTTTTGTTAGGGCTGGTCGTTAATCAGGGATGACAAGACTTTCCTGCGAGGCAGCTCTGGAGGGAGCATGGAAGCTGGAGCCTGAGCCATGCCATGGATCCTGCAGTACCCCAAATCCTCCTGGAGGATGCCAGCAGGAATGCAAAGACCCTTTTGCCCCAGAGTAAGACAAATGAGGGGGGGTCACAAAGCCCAAAGTGTTTTAATTTCTGGTTGTGAACGATCCAGACACGGGAGGAGCTCCAACAGTGACCTCATGGAAACGTCTGGTGCCAGAGGAACACTTGGCTGGGCTTTGAAGGGAATTTTCCTCATCTCCAGGATGTTCATGGGCTTTTTCTGAGCAGCCACATCCAAGCAGGGCTGACAGGGAGATGCTGCATCTGTTTTGGAGCAGCCACTAGCCCTGGGGTGCAATTCCATCATCCATGGATTGTTTTCCTCACTCCTTCCAGCCTTTCCTGGGATAAAAAAAGGGGAACTTGTTGGCCTCCAGTTTTTCCCTCTAATCATTATAAGTGGGAATCTGCCAGTTCCTGTGGAATGGCTCAGCACAAACTCAGCTTTGCTGCTTCCTGGTGGAAACCAGGGAATTCTGCTGCTGCAGCGTTCGTGCTCCAAGAAATTCCCAAGTGCCTCTTCCCAGCTCACAGGGCACAACAAACCTTGTTCCCCATCACTGCTGTCTCGATGAGACAACCCCAAAACCTCACCACACCCTTTGCCGGCCCCATTGGTGTGGCTAAAATCATGGCAAGGAGCAGCAAGATCTTAAGTGATCAAAGCAAACACCAAAAAAGCTCCGTGAACAAAGAGCCCTTCACGAAGGAAGGAGCAGCTGAGGTGAGTTCCACCCCCAGGACTGTGCAATCCCAAGGAAAGCTGATTTTCCAAGTGCTGGCAGGAATGGTCTGGCCCAGGTAGGCAGAGCCACACCCCAGGGGAGTGAGAACAAACCAGAAAAATAACAGAGTTATTCACACCCTTATTCGGCTGCATTGGATCTTTAATTGCAAATTAAATTGCAATTGTCTCCTGTGGTGCTGACTCCTTGGTGAGTCATGGAGAGATCACAGCAAAAAGCTGGAGAAAGCAATTTCTTTTTTTAACTTGTCTTCAATTGTAATAGTTAACTTCATTTCTAGAGGGAACTTCTGTAGCTTCCCGGGAGAAATCCTTGGCAAAGAATGTAGATATGAGAAAATGTTTTGGTAAGGTGCTTTCCTTGAGCAATGAAAGGTTTTGTCTTTGTTTCTTTTCACATTTCTTGTGGACTGTGCTAGAGAGAGTCACAGACAGACGACCTCCAGCTAAAAGGCTGGAGAGAGAAAAAAATTGTTCTATTCTTGATAATAAAACCTTCTGATTTCAATCTATAAACACAGAGTTGTTCGTAGAAGGGCCCTGGAAATAGGGGCACATCCTTTCTACAGCCTTCCCCCTGCTCCCTCCATTTCTGTGGGATATGGAGCATGGAATCATGAATGAGCAGGAATTCAGGGGGGTTGAATGAAGCCTTTCCCTGCAAGCTGAACTAAAATCCTCTGGTGCTCTGAAGCACTGACTGATTTCCTCTCTGTGCTTTATTTTTCCCTGGATTTCTGAGTGTCTGGAGCCCTGTTGTGACTCGAAGGAGTATCCCAAGCAGAGTGGTTTTCCTGCTGCATCTGGCTCGGGCTCCACAGCAAACGAAACGTGTCCAGCAGCAGGTGAAGGGCAGCTGGTGCCTGCTGGAGAGAAAAGTGCTCTTTGTCACAGCATCTCTCCCCAGAGCTGACACCAACCCTGGCCTCCCTCTCCAGGGGTCGAGAGCTCTGTGTGAGAGAGGGGAGCTGGCTCCAAAGAGAAACAGGAGCTCAGTTGGGTTGGATTCCTTCCCTCCCTCCCACACCCTGGTGGGGTGAAGCCCAAGCTCCTGGCAGGAGAGCCAAGCCCTGCACAGCTGAGCTCCAGGAGGAGGATGAGGAGTTTTGTTTCCCAGATGGATTCAGTGAACACTTGTTCCTCTCAAACACTGAGTGCTGTGTGAGCACTCAGAGTGGCTTTATGATGTATCCCATATATCGCCTGCTCTATGCCCAGAAAATGAATCTTACGCCTTTAAACTGAACCTTAAAACAAAACAAAACAAAACAAAAAACCATAACAACCAGAAAAACCTTTTTCAAAGCAGTTCTGTGTTTCAAAGTCACTACTCCTCTCTGTTGTTCTTCTACTGTAAAAAGTAATAACTACTACAAAAAACAAAACAAAACGAAAAACCCTTCCTTACTTTTCCAGTGAACTCTCAACTCTGTTTTCTCCGAAAAAAAGAACCCAATGAAGTTTTTCCTGAAACTTTAATTTCTTCTTTTTCTCTTCTAAATTTGTTCAAAACACCAAAACATCGAAACCTCAGTGAAAAACCTTCCACCAACCTGCAGGGGGGGTTTCCCACGCCAACCCAACTCCGAAAAAAACCAAAACCACACCCAAAACAACTTCAAAACTCTTCCAAGCTTCTCTCCACAAAAAAAAATTGTAGTATTTAACATTATTATTATTTTCTTATGTGTTTATTAAATAAATAATTTTTTCCTCTTCACTTTCCTCCAAAAAAAAAAAAAAAAAGTATTTTTCCCAAACGTATTTAAGAAAAAATAACTACAATTTTCTCTCAAAATTTTCTATCAAAATATATTTTCTATAAAAAAATATTCTCAACTAAATTTGCCTCAAACCAAAACATTAGAGGAGCTCTGTTTGCACTCCAGCAGCAGCTGGTGGGGGGAGGCTGAGCGATCCAGGATGGCTGAAGAGATGAAACTCTGAATGTGAGGGTCAGCACAGCTAAAATAGACACCAAAAGGCAATTCTTTCCCACATTGAGCAGAGCCTCAGCATCACAACAGGAGCTGAAACAGCCCTGACTAGTGAGGGGAAGCTGGTGGAGGATTTTCAGGGACAAAGCAGATATTCCGGGCTTTCAGCAGCGAGAAGTCTGGAGGAAGTCTGCTCCCCTGGTTTCTAATTTTACTTCTGTTCATCTGTGTAGGGTCTAGGGCTTGGTTTCCTCAGCTCTGTCCTGAGTGCTCGGGAAACAATGGAGGAGGCACAAGTGGAGCTGGCGGCACCTGAAGCTGAGAGGAGAGCAGAGAGCAGAGCAGAGAGCAGAGCAGAGAGCAAAGCAGAGAGCAAAGCAGAGAGCAAAGCAGAGAGCACCCCCAGCTTGTCTGGGAGCTTTTGGCTTTGCTTCTTTTCTCTCCCTGAGATTCCCGCAAAGCACTGAAAGCCAGGCCCAGCCCTGCACATCCTGTCTGCTTTTCCCCTTGGAGGATTGCCTGGCATGTCTCAGGGGGTAGCTGCATGCCAGCATCTCCTGCCGTGACCCAGCTGCCCCTGCCACTGTGGCCTGCTTGACCTCGGTGATGCTGAACCCAGCAGAGGAACAAATTGCTTGGTGCAGAGATGTCCTGTCTCCCAAAGCACCCTCGAGGCAGGATGGCAGAACAATCTCCAGCTCCTAAAAGGGCTTGGAATGGCTTCCCAGCTTCCCCTTAGGTGACCAGTGCGACAACTCGTGCCAGCAGATCTGGTCAAAGCCCCAGACAAGAATATGCTGAAAGAAAGGAAAAGAAAAGGACAGTTCTGTTTTCCCCTTCCTTCCTCCACCTCCCTGTGCCTGTGGGGAAATCCTCAAGAGCCTCCAAGTGCATCCTGCTCTGCCCTGATGCCTTAAATGGCT
>VZRF01006721.1:83445-107936 GCA_013396875.1 Vireo altiloquus
TCCCCAAGATGAAGGTTTGCAGTTGTTGGGCCCAGGAGGGTCTGGGTGTCCTTGGAGAGCGAGCTGGAGAGGCTTTGTTATGTCAGTGTGAGCATGAGAGAACAGCACTGAACGAGCTCCAGGGAGCTGCAGAGTCACACTGGGCACTGCAGGGCTGGAAAATATCAAAGTTAAAACCTAAGGCATAATTGGGAGCTGCCAGGATGGGTAGAGCAGCCCCACACGGCATTACTGGCACAGCAACACTTGCCAGGGCGTTAGCAAAAGAGGAATTTCAGCCCCTTGGTTTATTCACTGTTCTGCTGAGGAGCAGGAACAGAACAGAACTTTCAGGAATTAACCCTCCTGCTCCTCCCCACGCTGCTGCTGCCAAGGGGTTACAGAGGCAGCACCTCTGCAGGTGCAGACAGCTCCCTAAAAGCTCACCAGCTGGCACAGCTCCCAGCTGGGATGCTCCCTCAGGGCCAATATCCCTTCCAGTAACTCACAGTCATCCTCCCCAATGCGGGAATATCCTAGGGAAACACCTCCATGCTCCTCCTCCTGGGAGTCCCCAGGCTTGGTTTTGGGAGGGAACCCAAGGCCAGGTGCCCAGCAAGGACCAGGCATTCCTGGAGCACAGTTTGGGTCCCTTGTGCCCCCCTGGCTGTCCCTGTGTCACAGCCACTCGTGTCTGTGCCGTGGGGCCAGGGAGGAGCTGCCTGTGAAAGCTGGCAGGGATTTAAATGCTCCTGGCACCCTCCTGGCAACCCCGGGGGCTGTCCCGGTGCCCACCCAGCCTTTCCCCAAGCCCAGGGGCTGGCAGGAGGCAGGGACACGAGGGGCACAGCCCTGCCGTGACAGGGACAGTTCCTGCCTCTTCTCTGGGAACGTGGCTCTTTGGAGGGCTGATAAACGTCCCCAATTTTTTTTCCCCTCTGGGGAATGAGGTGTAGATCCTTCCCTTCGCATGGGCTGCCATGGCACAGCCCAGGAGCGCTGCCCAGCCTGGCCTGGCACTGCTCTGTCCTGGCACTGTCACAGGGGATGCTGGCAGTCCCTAGACTGCTCTGGCACTGCCCTGTCACAGGGGATGGAAGCAGTCCCCAGCCTGCCCTGGCACTGCCCTGGCACTGACCTGGCATTGCTCTGGCACTGCTCTGGCATTGCCCTGGCATTGTTCTGGCACTGCCCTGTCACAGGGGATGGTGGCAGTCCCCAAACTGGCCTGGCACTGCCCTGTCACAGGGGATGGTGGCAGTCCCCAGTCTGCTCTGGCACTGCCCTGGCACAGTCCCCAGCCATCCTGCTGCTATGCTGTGTCACAGGGGGATGGTGGCAGTCCCCAGCCTGGCCTGGCACTGCCCTGGCACTGCCCTGGCACACTCCCCAGCCATCCTGCTGCCATACTCTGTCACAGGGGGATGGTGGCAGTTCCCAAACTGCCCTGGCACCACCCTGGCACAGTCCCCAGCCATCCTGCTGCCACGCTCTGTCACAGGAGATGGTGGCAGTCCCCAAACTGGCCTGGCACTGCCCTGGCACACTCCCCAGCCATCCTGCTGCCACACTGTGTCACAAGGCTCATTCCCAGCAGCAGCTCAGCTCCGTGTCCGGCTGTAGGAGGTGCCTGGGATGAGGTCAGGGAGAGCAGTGACAGCAGCTTTGGGAGGTGACTGCTGGCACCGACAGAAAATCCCTGCCTTGTGCCAGGACACACGGATCCCCTGCCTTGTGCCAGGACACACGGATCCCCAGAGCTTCCTTTTGGGAAACAAGGCTGTATTTTCCCACCAGCACATCCTCCCTCCCACTTGGCATTTTTCAACCCTCAGCAGCTGAATAGGATCAGATCTGGCCACAAATCCGGGGAGAAATGCTGTTAACCAGCAATGGCCCTGCTCAGGCAGAAGGATCCACCCCAGAATCCATGCCCAGGTGCGTGGTTGGGAGGGATCCTGCAGGATGGACACCCCAAGTGCCCCAGGCTCAGCCCCACAGCCCCATCTCGAGGCCTGGGCACAGGGGCAGCAGCAGCTCCTCCAGGCACAGAAGCAGCTCCATCAGGAGTTTGCAAACAATACATGGAATTCGGGGAAATTCCATCCCCGAGGGCGACAGCTAAAGGGGAACTGTGGGACTGACATTCGATGGCTCTTAGAGAAAATTCAGCACCAAAGCCTGCAAAAGGATTTTCTTCCCAAGAGAAAGTTTCTTACTTTCTAAAGAGAACAATTCTCTTTCTAAAGAGAACATTCAATTTCATGTTCTCAAGAAAATATTGATAAAGGTTTTGTAAACATCTCTTGTTCTCAAAATAACAGATAGTGTTTTTTCATTTCAATTTGTTATTCTCTTGTGTTATATTTTCAAAATATGCTCTATCTCATCCAATGGTTGTAAAGAAGTGTTGTACCATTTAACCAATCAAGTAACCTTTTGCAAAAAAAACATATTAAAAAGAGTGTTAAACTCAATTAAAAAAACCTTCTGATTCTCTAAAAATCAAAGTCTTTTCTCTTCATTTCATACACAACAACAACAGGGGACCATACCCATGGTGAGTGCCCTGCTCCAGGGGAGGACTCCCAGGGCAGTTTTTGCCCCATCCTGCAGCCCCTCAGGAGGATCAGCTGAGAGAAGGAGCCCTTCAGGCACTCCCAGATTATTCTTTCTTTAATCACTTCCATCCATTCTAACCAAGCTCTCCAGCAGAGCTGAAAACAATCAGCAGTGACCACTTGGAGAGGGGAGGGAGGACAGGGGAAGCTTCCCTGATGTCGGTCAAATTTCAGTGAAGCAACAGCAATGGAGAGAGCACAAGGACTGTCCAGAACACGTCACTGGGGGGGTATTACCATATTGTATTACCATGCAGATCCTGCCAATTTAGCTGGAGAGTTTTCCACAGAAAATAAAGCACTTGGAGTATTGAACTGCCCGGGAGGAGACAGGGAGCAGCTCTTCCTCTCATGGTATGTGCAGCAGGTTCCAGCTTCCTTTCCACGGGCCTCCCTCAGAGGAGGAATGCAGCATCCTTCCAATAAATTCTGCCTTGTCCTTGGCTCTAGAAGACAATCTTCCCAACCTCAGTTCAGCTTGACAGATGGTTTGTGTTTGCACACCCCCAGCTGAGTGTTCCCAACACTGGAGGCATCTGATAACCACCAAGACGTCTTCCTGTGGCTTCACCTGGACCATGCAGTGAGGGCAGGGAAGCACCAATAATAAACACATCCCTGACCAAAGGAAATGTAATTTGGTGTCTTCTGAGGTGCCTCAGAACCAGGTCAGCACCGTGGCTCTGAGCAGGGAAATTAAATCCATACATAGCTGAACTTAAAAAAAAAAAAAATCAAGTTAAAATACATTTTTTCTGTCCTCCCTGCTGTGCTCTGGGCTGGTTTGGGAGCTGCCAGGACAAAGCCCTGCCCGTGGGAATGAAGAGGAGGCAGAGCCAAGGATCCCCCACATCTGTGGGCACAGTCCCTGCCTGGCACATGGGCCCTGCAGCTGCCTCAGATCTGATCCAAGGCTCAGGATATGGCTCTCTGCTCTCTACAGGAAATTTAGGATCAAGACAGCTTTACCTCAGAGCTACAGCACTCCTGGGAATGCCTTGTTGGGGCTCTGCCCATGCCAGGACACCCTGAGGTGCAGCCTGAGCTGTCTGCTCTGCTGCTGACATTTCTGGTAAATTCATTTCCCCTTTGTTATTAAAATTCTCTGTAAAGTGAAACAGCAAATGAAATAAATTTTTGCTTTATTGGGGAGGCTGTAGCAGATAACTCTGGGTTTCTTTGCAGGGGCAGCAGCAGGGATAGTTCATTACAAGACTTGCAGCCCAGCCAGGCTGAAGAATGCTTTCCTTGTAAAAGCAGCTGGATCAGACAACAGGTGAGCAAAAGGAACAGCAGCTCCTATCAAATATCTATACCCAGTGAGCAGACACTGCCTCAGGCAAAACCTTATCCTGAGAGATCTCCCTTGCCTGGAACAGAACTTTCTTGTTTTTCTTCAGTCTTGTCAGAAAATGTCAACTTTTTTCCTCCTTTTTTTTTTTCTCCATTTCACTTTCCCCCGTAGCCACCCCTGGTTATTCCTCCGGGTGCTGTCAGGGCCAGGGCAGGGCAAGTAGCTGGAAAAATCAATCCTCAGGAAGAAAACAAAAATTACATTTTACCTGACAGTGCTACAGGGTGTGGGACAAGGGATGGTTTGGGGCTTTGAGACACAACAACCTCCCCCAAGGGGGGATTTGACAGGAATTTTATTTCTATGGAAAACTGGGAATGGTTTTTTATGAACACTGGGGATGCAGAGGGGCAGCATCCAGTGATGAGCAGCACAGAGACAGGAATAACACTGTTGCCTTTCCCTGGTCTTAAAATTAAAACCAAAACGCAGTTTATGGGGAAAAGGGGTTTTTATTTCGGTATTTATTTAAGAATCCTTGGGTGCAGCACTTGGTCCAGGTGGAATGCCCCGAAATGGTACACACACAGCTCCCACACACTGAAATGCACACAATCTATCAAAGATTCTCTAATGAGAACAAACCCCTTGTTCTGAGGAACCTTCCCCCTGGGTGGGCCTATCTAAATTTATAAAAATGTGTTCTGGAGAGGATTTTGGTGTCTGGAGCTCCCAGGATGTTTGGTCTCCTGGTTTAACAGTGTCGTGGGGCTGAGCTGAGTTATCAGCCTTGGAAAATCACAATTGTGTGGGCTAAAAGCACTGAGAACACATAAAACTATATAAAAGAGTATGTAAGAGGGGCATGAAGGAAAAGGCAAAAAATCATCCTGGCATCAACACCAACAAACACCACCAGAGAGGATTTGGAAGGAGGAAGCTGCCATGCCCTCTCCACGCCCGTCCAACGCCGTGTTTCCACTCCATGGCGGTTTTTGGGGTAAATCAGAGGGTGGCCAGGCCAAGCAGGGATAAATCAGAGTGTTATAAGTGCATATTGTATTGTTGGCTTTTTGCAGATATTAAAATGAATGTCATATGTGTAATGTTAGAAAACGTAGTTGCATGGATATAGTTTCTTAGAAATAATAGTGTGATTTCTTAGGATAACATCATGATATGTAGAATGCTCCTTTTTGTTCATGTAACTAACTCAGAGAATAACAAAGATAAGCAAGGAAGTTCCCCAAATTCTTGGACCATCTGGCCAAAGATAACAACAACAGGCCTCAGACTCTGGAAGGAAGAATCTATTGATCAGGACATGGAACACAGGAGAACCAGAGGATGTGGTCAGCAGAACTGGACCACAATGGATTATCGAATTTTAAACAGCAAGAAGGAAATAGTGACAGGATGGTGGGACTTGAAACCCAAGAGGTACCAAAAAAGGAATATTTGAATGATGCATAGAAATCTATGGATATGTATGAGACTCAGGCATTTAACAGAAGAGGTTTGTTAGCTAAGGTGTGCCCCTGGCATCGTGCCAAACACCAGGCCCTATTAACTCTTTGCTTTATTTCTGTCTCTTATTGTCCATTTATTAAACCCCTTATTAAACCTTTTAAAATGTTACCAGGAGTGAACCTCGTTTTTCACACGAGGGTGGCCTGGGCGAGCAGGGATAAATCAGAGAGTGGCCTGGGTGAGTGGCAGCGGCAGAGCTGTGGCTGGGCCGAGGATGAGGATGAGGATGAGGATGAGGATGAGGATGAGGATGAGGATGAGGATGAGGGACAGGGAGGGCACACTGGAGGTGCTGCAGGGTCACACCCAGGCCTTGAGCTGGGTGTTGCAGCCCCTGGCACAGCACGGAGCCCCCTCCCCACAGCAGCGGCCCCCCTTGTAGACAGCCAGGCTGTAGGGCTGGAAGCACACGAGCAGCCGCAGGCGCCGTGCCAGGCTGCAGTAGATGGCCATGGCCACCACCAGCAGCGGGGACATGATGACAAAGCCCAGGATGATGAGGGCAGAGGAGCTGTTGTCGTCCAAGATGCTCTTGCAGTAGCGGGCAGAGGAGTGCAGCACCTGCGGGGAGAGCGAGGCAGAACTGGGATCACAAAAATTGGGAAAGAGCTCCAGGAGCCCCACATTAACCCACTCTGTTCAGCCAGGGCTGAAGGAGTCTTGGGGCTCCTGGCTCAGCTAATTTTTCTTCTTTTTTAATGCCTCATATCAGGAATGAAGGAGATGAAGTTTTTTGTTGCAGTTTCTCTGGTTTATTGTTTCTTGTCTCAGTTTCAGGAGTGTAGCCTCTGCCTGGCTGTCGCTGTAGTTTTCAGAGCTCCAATGGCTGCTGCCTCTTGTGTGCAGCAACTTTTTAAAACTTTATCATCTAATAATTAATCACTACGTATTCTATTTTTTCTTTTGTACTAAAAACTACCAAATTTTACTAACACCTTTCTTCTACCTCAAATTCCCTCCACCAATCACCTCGTGCTCACCTGACCTCAGGAAACAGAGGAGAAGAAGAAGAAGTAAGAACCCAGAGCTAACACCCTGAATCTTCCATGTGTGCCTCTATTTACCTATATACAACAAAACCTGAAAGTACAAACCTTCACCCTGTGATAAACTAAACCACTCTCGATTCATCCAGGAGTGTTGGGAGCTTTTTCCAGGGGCTCAGATCAAAGGCTGTGTTCACCTAAGGGGGGTATGGAACCCCTCACAGCCACAGGAAAAGTTTTCCAGCTTTTTTGGACTCCAACAAGGGCCACCCTGGCCTGGTGGAGACAGCAGGGGCCAAAGTACCCTTGAATTTCCAATGCTTTTGTGGAAAAAGGCATCTCTTCCCTCTCCCACAGCTGAGCTCTGCAACCTTCAGATACATGGAAATGCATGAAAGATTTTTCAGGCATTTCTGTCCCTGAGAGATTCTCACAGCGTCAAGATCAGAGAACCTGTGGATAATTTTCCCAGGCAGAAAGATGTAAACATTATTTGCTTGTTACTGATGTTTTTAAAAGATGTTTTGAAAAAAGTTGTTCTTTTGGCCAATAAAAAATGTGTACTTTGCATTTATTTTACACACAATTCTGTTCATACACTCAGTGCGTGGATCTCGAGAGAAAGAGATCTCTTTGCTCTTTGCTTTTGCTTTTGTCTTTACATGAATAAAAGATCTAAACCTTCTGATAATTCTGAGAATAGAGTCTTTTTTGTTGCTCTGGCCCTGGTAAGGGCCACATAATTGCAACATAGGTACACTCTGGGGCTGATATCACATCTTAATCGAGCTTTCAATTATCCCAGCAGCCCTGTGAGAGAAGAGCACTGCACAATAATCCTGAAATGGGGAGCACTCATCTTTATTAAATCCTCAGATCTCATTGGATAGGCACAAACCACACCAAAAAGCCTCCGGGTGCCACATCGGTGTGGGTGGCACAACGCTGGGAATAAGAAAATAAAAATGTTGATAACAAAATAAATAAAAATACAGGAATCTGTTCGATTCTGCAGACAGAGGTTGGTCACTCCATGGCTGGAGACCCTCCAGACCCCTTTGTGTTCTGTTCTCTGTGTGCACTCATTTCTGCCTGAAAAATCTGCCAGAAAAGACCACTTGCAAAGAAAACCTCCCTGGGCCTGGCTGAGTGGCATTTAAAGCCCTCCTTTGGTGCTGGCAGCAGCAGAGCTGAGCTGAGCACTCTGTTGTTCTGCACTAACAAATGCTGCAAGCAGCCCCCTTGTCCCCTTGTCCCTTTATTCTTTTTCCTTATTCTTTCAGCAGTGAAAGAAACACAACCCGTCATCCTAAAAACAGACAATAAATCCATCTAATGGGCCTGCCGTGCAGAAATCAGCCTCTGCCTGCTGGGGAGGCACTGAAAAGCCATGGCCCAAAGGCAGGGACTGCTCTGGTGAAGCCACAATCCCTTGTTATGATTGCATTAAAGGAGATTCTGTGTAAAAAGACTCCTCAGGGCTTCCAGCAACACAGGGGCTTTCATTTCTGGTCCCCTTGGCTGCACTCAAAACCATTTCGCATCTCCTCAAAGCCTCTCACTCTGCCTGCAAAGGAGAACTTGAGGTTTTCCAAGGTGAGGGAAGCTGGAAGAGGCAATTCTGGGAGGCTTTTTCCCATTTTCAGTCCAATTTGCAGGCCCTGCTTGTGACTCATGAAACAGGCACATTGAGCTGGTCTAACAGCCTGTGCCTGCAAGGAAAACAGGGAACTGCTTTCTCAAATCCATCATCAGTCAAGCGAGCCCAAAAATGTTTAAAGGAATCTACCAAGAAGAGATTTGTAAGCAAGGAAATAATGCAGTTCAGAGGACACAAACAGAGCCTGGCTGGACAAAGGAGGCTCGTTTTTTGGTGTGAGGAATGTTTGGGAACAGGAATGTTAGACTGGCACGAGAAGGGGATTGTATATTCTGTCAGACTTTACTAATCCCATCATTAGGCAGATCCTAACGGATATTAAGCTTACTTAAAGAGAAAGCAGCAAACCCTACCAGAGCTGTGAGCTCTGGAGTTCAGGTTGGCAGCTCTCTGTGACAGAAATCCCAGGGAAGGGAGAAATATTGTGAAATTAAAATGCAAACAGCAGCTCCACCACGGCAGGGAGTGTGTTCACCTCACCTGGCACCTCTGCTTGGCCCTTCCATGGGGACACAACTTTATTGCCCAATTCCCCACAACAGCTGTCCTTGTCAGCCCAGACTATTCACACAGGGAAAAATCCTTGTGATTTTCCTTAGGGAGATGAAGCCAAAGCTTGGGGAGTCCTGCCTGGCCTTTACAGCCCCTGCTCAGCTGGAGCTCAAAGGAGCCCTGAGGTGTGGCCCTGCAGCCAGAGGCACTTACCTGGGAGTGGCACTGGAAGCCAAAGTAAACCACCACAATGGTAGGAAGCAGCACAATGGTGAAAATAACAAACATCAGGAGCAAATTAAGCAGAAAGACCAGGGAGTTCATGGTTCCTATCACCAGGGTCCACGCCAGGCAGCACCAGGGGCTGCGGGGCTCCCTGGGAAGGAGCTGGTCATCCATGTCATATGGGGGGAGCCCAGGGATCATCCGAGACCTTTCCGAGAGGATTTCTGCTCCAAAGTCCTCAGGGTCTTGGCCAGACATTCTTCAAGAAGATGCACCAATCCACACTCTTATCCAAAAGGGTTTCCTTGCTTTTGGGCTAACAGAGCTGGGAAGGAATTTGCAAAGGCTTCTTCTGCCTCTTCCACAGGTGGCCAGGAGTCCTTAAGCAGAGATCATGGTGGAGCAAGGAAGGAAAGGTCTCTTTGGGCTCCCTGCCTCCCCAGGACCAGCTCAGCACAGCTCAGCACAGTTTGCTTCCTTCAGAGGCTTTTCCAGCAGTGTCCCAGCCTCAGTCCCAAAGCAGATCTGGCTTCTGGAAGTTTGGCTTTTATTTTGATTTAGAATCCAGAGTCCTATTGAATTTGTTGTTTTTTCTAGGATTCCGATCCCGAGAGGTCCCAAAGGGTTGCTGTGGTAGCTGGGATGGGCTGCTCAGTGACTTTAGTATCCCCCTGCACCTTGGAGCTCAGCAGGGTGTTCAGAATATCAGGCTCAGGCACTCACAGGTAGTTCCTGGTC
The DNA here is from genome assembly GCA_013396875.1 of Vireo altiloquus. Lineage (NCBI taxonomy): Eukaryota > Metazoa > Chordata > Aves > Passeriformes > Vireonidae > Vireo > Vireo altiloquus. The sequence continues at coordinate 92,971 of VZRF01006721.1, forward strand.
TTCAAATCACCTTTCCATCCTCTTCACCCTGTACCTGAGCAAATATTCCTGCTCAAGGCTCATCCAAATGAGGTGGGCAGTGAGGATAAAGAGCAGGAGGTGTCTCCCCTCTCTCTGGAGCCAGCAGGGATGGGAGCAGCGTGTGGTGTCACTGCTCCCAGCTGCAGTCGCAGCCACTCAGACCCAGCAGTGTCATCCCTTCTGAGCAGCTCAGCTTTGCAACACAGCTCTGTTTACAGAACAGCCTCAGAGCTGCTCTCTGTGCTGGCCAATCCTTCACATCTGTCTCCCCACGGATGGGCTTTAACACGCAGCACCCGAGAGCCACGCTCAAACCATCCATCCCCAGCTCCCATCCCTCTCCAACTTTAATAATTCTGATTCGTTTGCTAAAATTCCTCTCTAGAGTGAAAAAAAAAACAAAAAACCCAACAAAAAATATAGAGAAATTGATAATAATCACTGTATTCCTCAGAAATCATCTGTGCTCTGCAGTCATCTGTTACTGTTTGCAGAACATATTGGAATTCTTGTAGTGAAGGCATGGCAATTATCAATTATTTCATCTGCCTCACATGATCAATGTTATTTAAGAATTTCAGTGACATCTCCATGCCTGTGTAGCCTCCAAGATGCAGTCACAGTAATAAGAGAGAGACAGTAAAAAATACAGAGAGAAACAACCTCTAAAACAGACAGCATGGTGTGATAAGTCCATTTTCATCATGTTCCTTCCCTGCACTCTCGGGCTGGATGGCTCCCAGGGGAGTTTGCAGGGCAGCAGTCTCCACTCAAGCTGCAAAATGTGAAATCTCTTCTCAGATCTGCCCAGACATCCTGAGGGAAATAACTACTGGATCCATCCTGTTCTCAGGCCAGGGACAGTGTCAATAATAAAGTCTGAATCTGTGCAGGAAACCATAAATGTGACAAGTGGCAGGGAGCTCTGAGAGTCTCAGTGTTTACTCTGCCTGTCTAAATTCTGTTTAGATTTAAAGACATAATATTTTTCAAGCTTGATTTATGGAAAAAAAAAGGATGAGTCACACAAACAGAAAGAACCCAAGCGAAAACTATAGGAAGAAGAATCAATTTTAGGTTTAAATCATGGAAAGATGAACTTGGTGCTGGGTAACTAAAATTCCTACAGCTGGTTTTACCATCTGCTGGTGATGGCACAGGGGTGTGGTGAAACACAACTTAAGTATTCATAAAAGTGCCATAAATTCGAAGAAACTTTGCTAAATCCAGTGAGATTTTCCAAAGCTCTTCTGCTATAATTAAAATGTATTTTAACCTTTTCAGGGAAGGCTGGAAATTGTGTTCTGTCCATTTATTTTCCTTTGGGAAAAAACCCCACACATTCTACCAATTCTCGTAATAACCAAGTGCACTTTGTGTCAGACAAACCTCAGCGATACGAAGAAAGATTCCTCTCTAATTCTGAGAAATTTCCACATTCTTAACAAGTACTTGCCAAGAAGTGGGAAAGATTGTGATGATGGAGCAGTTTATAACAGGAGCATCATTGCTTTGGGATGCTGGAACTGGTGATGATTAAAGAACATCAGATGAATCCATCAGTTCTCTGACGCAAGGACTGCTGCTCCCAAGGAATCATTTTCTGGCAGCACCATCTTGTGGTTTGCTGCAGTTCATAAATTTTCGTTTTACGTCTCACATTCTCTAACCCTAACCCTTACAGGATGCTGTAAGGTTTGTTAACCACTAGGGAATCCTTTCAAGCACTGAAAACAACACCAAATCTCCTCACACTGCTGGTTTGAGCACTCCTGGGGATCCACAGCTCAAAGTCTGCTCCAAATCCCTTCCTGAGCTGTGGGAATGGACACTCCAAGCAGCCCAGCTCCTTTTTACAGAGAATTTTGGCTGCAGTTCCGTGGTACAACCCCACCACACCGCGTGTGGCTGCTCCCAGCTGTGGGTTCGGGCTGGTTTGGGTCACACCTCATGCAGGTGATGATGGTCACTCGAGAGGGCTGCGATGGGCTGAAGGTTCTTTACCCAGAGGGTGAAGGTCTCTGGTGACCGCTGACCTGAGGGCACGGCTGGAGCTGTGTTAGGTTGGATTTTAGGGAAAGGTTCTTCCCTCAGAGGATGGTGGGCACTGCCCAGGCTCCCCAGGGAATGGGCACGGCCCCGACAGCTCCAGGAGCGTTTGGACACCGCTCTCAGGGATGCACAGGGTGGGATTTTGGGGTGTCTGCAAGCTCAGGAGCTGGACTGGATGATCCCTGTGGGTCCTTTCCAACTCAGGATATTCCATGATTCCATGGCTGTGCTCAGGCTGGGCAGAGGATACCCAGCACGGAGAAAAGTCACCGTGCTGCGGGAGAGGAGCCGGGGGAGGCCGAAAGGCTGGGGAAGGATCGGGAAAGGAGACCGGAGGAAGGGCTGGGAAAAGGGCTGGGGATAGGGGAAGGGCAACGGGAGGATCGGGAGAGGGGGGAAGAACTGGAGGGAAGGCAGGGGGAAGGACTGGAGGAAGACTGGGAAAGAGCAGGGGAGGGATCCGGGGAAGGATCGGAGGAAGGAAGGACCGGGAAAGACCGGGAAGAACGGGAGGAAGAACCGGGGGAAGGACCGGGAGGGATCGGGGGGAAGGATCAGAGGAAGGACCAAGAGGGATTGGGAGCAGGATCAGAGGAAGGAGGAAGGGAAAAACCGGGTGAAGGAGCAGGAAGGCTGAGGTGCAGAATCAGAGGAAGGAGCGGGGGAAAAACCAGAGGAAGGACCAGGGGAAGGACCGGGAGAAGGAGCGGGAAGGCTTAGGGGAGGATCAGAGGAAGGACCGGGGGAAGGATCAGGGGAAGGATCGGGGGAAGGATCAGACGAAGGAGCAGGGGAAGGACGCGGGGCAGGATCGGGGGAAGGAGCGGAGGAAGGAGCGGGGGAAGGATCAGAGGAAGGACCGGGGGCAGGAGCGGCAGGGCTCGGGTGCCGCCCCGGAAGGCGCCGTGCCGCAGCCATGGTGGTGCTGAGCGCGGCGCGCTGGGTGCGCAGTCGCCTCTCGGATCGCTTCTGGAGGGTGCAGGAGGTGCTCAAGTACGCGCGGGTGAGTGCAGGGTCCCCGAGCCACCCCCGGGCCCAGCTCGGCCCCATCCCCGCCTTCCCCTGTCCGCGGGGAGCTTGCAGGCTCCCGAAGCTGGGGATGCCCCTGGATCCCTGGAATGTCCCAGGCTGGACGCTTGGAGCAGCCCGGGACAGTGGAAGTGTCCCTGCCCAGCCATGACCCACCCATGGGTGGTCTCGAAGTTCCCTTCCCACCCATTCCGTGGTTGCCTCGTGCTGTAAATTGATCTCTGTTTAATGAAATACAGCTGTCTGGAAGCTGTGTTGATTGAGTTTTCTTCTGGAGTGTTTTTTGTTTGTTTTACCGGGCAAAGAAGCTGGGAAAAAATTAACGTTGTTTTTAAATGCATTTTGAAATGTGGTTTTTACTGAAGTTCAAGCTGCTGTACCTAGGCTAGGGAAGAACCTTTCTCAAGGGCGTCCCAGGCAGTACATCTCGCTGTACTATTGAGATAGAAAAAGTTGAAGGAAGTGAGAATATTTTGTTTTTTTAGCACCTAAGCTGCCCACAGTACCAGTTATTTCTGATGCATCACTGGCTGCTTTTTCCTATGTCATGTCAGATGGATGTCAGTAAACAAATTTCATTATTTTTTTTTTCTCTTTGGGCAACTCTTTGACAAACCAGAGGCTCCTGCCCTCACCGTGTTCATACAAACACAACTGATGGGAGTTCAGGAATGAAAATAAATGTATGAGCTCAGGGCTGGGTGAAAGCACTGACTGTGATTTTAGGGTTGCCTTTCCCACAGAACCACAGCCCAAAACCTTTGCCAAGGTTTTGCCTCTGCTGGACTGAGATTTTTCCACCCTGCTCCAACTCCTCAGCTTCAGGTTTTCCATGGTACAAACCAAGGAAAAAATATTTTTATTATGTGCCAGCTGAAGGCTTGGGGGTGGTTGTGAAGGGTTCCTCGTTATGGAGAGCTGTGAAATGCAGATGAGCTTTATTCATGTTACTGAAAGGTTGGACAGTTTTAAATATAATTAAATAAGACCATCCTGGGTTTTTTTCCCAGCATTTTCGTGGCAGGAAGAACCGCTGCTACAGGCTGGCAGTGAGGAGCGTCCGCAGGGCTTTCGTGAGGTCCACCAAGGCCAGGAGGGAGAAGAAGAGATTCCTCAGAGCGGTAAAGAGCAAAATGTCGGGTGGAAACATCAAAGTGTTTGAAGTGAAACAGCTGCTGCTCTTCCTGGGGGGTTTCCCTCAGAGCCAGGGGGTGAAGTAGGAGTTTAAGGGAGCATTTTCTTGCATCGTGTTCCTTCCAGCTCAGGATATTCCATGATCCCATGAAAATGTTATGTTTAGTAAGTGGGAGCAGAGCAGCATGGCAAAAGGTTTGCTTTTAAAGTATTTTATCGTGCAATATATTCATTTATGCACCTTTAGCTCTGGATCACAAGGATTGAAGCAGCTTCCCTCGAACATGGTTTGAAGTACCCAGCCTTCATAAGCAACCTGGTCAAGGTAAGGATGTGGTTTGGAGGATAATTACTTACTAATTATAGTGATGAAAGGCCTTCTGCTTGTGAAAGCAGTTCCATTCGCTTCAGGAACTGCCCTAAACTTGTTTCTCTTCCCCTTTTATCCTGGTGAACATTGTGGCTCTATCCCTTGTTCTGTCCCCAAAACTTTAATTCAGTATCTGAAGAATGAGATTTTTAAAATGCTTTTTTTTTGGGGGGGGCATTCAGTGACAGCTGCTTTTTCTTTTACTGAGAGAAATTTAAAACTACAAAGCTTGGATTAGCAAAAAAAATCCCCAAACCCAAGAAATCTCTATTCTTTTTACTACTTTTATGATTTATTGAGCGTGGAGAGGTCAGACACTTGGTGCCATTGTCCCTTATTTTTAAAACATGCTGGGAATTTGTTTCAATTTGTTGATTCTGTTCTCATTTCTTCGAACTGAAACAAATGCCATGGATAACGTGGAACATGTGGCCTTGAGCAAAATAAAGAGATTCTTCTTCAGTTCTTGGTTTCTACCAGAAAAACTTCGAGAAAATCAGTAAATAATTTTTATTAACAGTGGCTTAATGAGACATCCATGGCCAGGGAGTGTCTGACAGTCTTAAACAGCTCCAAATTGTACAAGGTAGAAAAAAGTTAATCTGCTTTAAGACCTCAGGTCTTAAGCCTTAAGAGTCTTTAATGATGCTTAATGAAGAGTGTTTATATAAACAGTAAAGAATGTTCATTATATTTAATGAAGAGCGATTAAGCATCGCAGCGTTGTTCCTAAAAATTAGTCCTTAACCAACGATTTTTGTTGCCTTTAGTCCCAGGTGGAGCTGAACAGGAAAGTTCTGGCTGACTTGGCTATTTATGAGCCAAAGACATTTAAGTCCTTGGCTGCTTTAGCCCAGAGGAGGAGGCAGGAAGGATTCCTGGCTGCCCTGGGAGATGGAAAAGAACCAGAGGGAATATTTTCACGTATTGTGCACCACCACTATTGATATCAGAGTCTGTATATTTGTGTTAGAAAGAGGGATTTATTTGATTGTGAAGCAAACCTGCTGTGGGACTGCTGCTGAAATGGAAAACATTGGAACAAATCCTCCAAAGATTGTGTGGGTCTGGGTGTGAAACTTCTCCTTAGTGGCTTTTTCCCTGTGTTGTTGTCACTGAAATCTGTTCAATTAAAAGCACACTTCAAGGTTAGCAGTCAGGACATGCAGTGACTTAATAAAGATATTTTTTTGGTAACTGCTACTAGGAAAAAAAATCCCAAACAATTTGTGTGGTGAATTCTGGCATCAAATGGGGAAAACACAGCTGGGTTGGTGGGGAGATGTTGACCCTCACATGTGGGCCCTGGTTGGTAAGGGCAAGCGTAGTTTGTACTTTTAAGGACTTTAAATAAAGACATTTGTATTGATAACTGCTGTGGGAAAAGAATTTGTGTTAATTTTGGCACTCCATACAGGCAGGGGATGGAGGGAAGGCAGGATGCCGACCCTCACACACAGCCCCCGATTTAAGGACGCACCTAAGAACTTAAAAAACCATATTTTTGTTGGTAACTGCAATGGGGAAACAATTAGTGTGGTGAAATTTTAGCGCTGCGTGGGGAAAACCCAACCGCGGTAGAGGGCGGCATTTCGGCCCTCCCACATTAACCTCGGTGGGCCGCAAGTTAAGGACACGCACAGTGTGGTTTTTGACGGACTTAACAAAGACATTTAACGTGCTGAGCGCTGTGCTCCAGGCCCCCCACACGGTGTCCCGGGGCAGCCCCGGCGCTGAGGGGGCTGAGGGGGGCTGAGGGCGCCCCGGCCCCGCCCTGGCCGCGTTCCTTGCCGCTGCGTCACCGCGCCGCGCGCGGCCAGGGCGGCGTCCTGCGTCACGGCCTCTCAGCCAATCAGCGGCCGCGGCCCCGCCGCGCTCCACCAATCGGCGTCGGGCGGATGCGGTGGTGGGGGGAGGAGAAGGAGCGCGGAGCCAGCGAGGCGGCGGCGGCACAAAATGGCGGCGGCGGCGGGAGGCGGCGGCCCCGCGGGTCCTCAGGCGGCCGGCGCGGCCCCAGCCCCGGTGCCGGGTCCCGGTGCGGTGCTGATCGGTGACCGGCTTTACTCGGGCGTGCTGATCACGCTGGAGAACTGCCTGCTGCCCGAGCACACGCTGCGCTTCACGCCGTCCATGAGCAGCGGCCTCGACCCCGACACCGAGACGGAGCTGCGCGTCACCGGCTGCGAGCTCATCCAGGCTGCCGGGATCCTGCTGCGGCTGCCACAGGTGGGGCTGGGCGCGGACGGGAAGGGGAGCCTGGGCTCGGCGGGGCCGGCTCGGGCCTTTCTTTGTGCAGGCCTCGATCTCCCGGTTACCGGCCGGGGAGGCCCCGGGGTCGGCCCGCGGTTACCGGCCGGGCAGGCCTCGATCTCCCGGTTACCGCCCGGTGCTCGGGGGTCGTTCCGGGGCTCTCCGGCCTTCCCAGGCTGCTGGGTGCCGGAAGCGAGTGATGTCAGCTCCTTCCTGCGCCGCCCCCGCCGCCTCCGTGTGCGGATCGGGGATTGTGCAAAGGAGGATTTCTTAAGGCTCCTTTTGACTCGTGGTGGCCTCGGGAAGGTTTTGTTTCCCGGAGAACTTTAGTCCCAAACGGCCTCGTTGCTCTTTGAGCGTCAAACTTTCCAGCTGCCGAGTTTTAGCATATTCAAATGTATGCAAATTATGACGTTATTAGATTCCCCTTCTCTTTCCACGCCCAAAAAGCAAATTTTTTTCTGGCGTACTTTCATAACTTTCAATTTTATGAATTTAAACAACTTGGAACGTATTTTCACATTTTTTATAAGGTAAATTTGGGATTTGATGTCTGCGTTTGACTTGTAGGCAGTATTTACAGTGTTGATAATATTTTTGGCAACTTAATTAGTTACTTAAGTAGCAGTTCTGGGTTTTCTTAGATACTATTGGACTTCCTCCCCTGCTTAGTTAATCTTCTGGGGCTTAAATCTATTAAAATTTCTCTGGAACTGGTAGGTTTTTTCATGCCTGTTATGATTATCTCTTTTTTTAGGTGGCTATGGCTACAGGACAGGTGCTATTCCAGAGGTTTTTTTATACCAAGTCTTTTGTGAAGCATTCCATGGAGGTAAGAAGGCAATAAATGATATTTTTAGCCTTATTTATCTTCTGATCTCTCTTGGCAAGTTGTCATCTGAGATGTGATCAGTGTTAGGAACTAGCCTGGAGATTATAGTTACAGAGAAAGATGATTTTACAAAGCTTTTTAATAGTGATTTTTGTCAAATATTTAGTTTTTTCTTGTTATCCCTCCTTAAGCTGGTGGAGGAGCTCAGTTCTTGAACTGAAACTGATACATTATATAAAATATTATATTTTATGCTTATTTTTCAGCATGTTTCCATGGCCTGTGTCCATCTGGCATCCAAAATTGAGGAAGCCCCCAGACGCATTCGGGATGTGATCAATGTGTTCCATCGCCTCAGACACCTGAGGGAGAAAAAGTAAGCTGAGAATTCCAAATTATCTCAACTATCTGTGTTGTGTTTTAATTATTAAACTTCATGGCAGCATCATTCCTCATTTATGAAATGAGGAAATATCTCAAAAGAGATCTCCTGAAGTGAGCTGAGCCATTTTAATAAATAAATGGTTTTTAGTATTATAAATAATGGTGTTTTTTATTTTTACATGACCCAACCTGCATCAGGGTTAAGATGATCATCTTCTTATCTTGCAGAAAACCTGTGCCTCTAATATTGGATCAAGAATATGTGAACTTGAAGAATCAAATAATTAAGGCAGAAAGAAGAGTGTTGAAGGAGTTGGGATTTTGTGTTCATGTGAAGCACCCTCATAAGGTTTGTACTGCATAAAATTCCCTTGCTAACCAATGTCTCATGTTCTGTAATTGAGGAGGCTGCCTGACTGCGTGGGAGCTCTGTGGACTGTACATGCTAATTAGTGAATGCAGTGAGATTAGTTTCTTACCATCCTGATGTTTTCTTTCTCATTTAAGAGACTCTTACTAATTGGTCTCGTATCACTGCTGAGTGACGGCGAGGTGGATGCAGGTGCTCAGTATTCCTCGAAGGCAAATTGGATCAGTAGGTAGCTTTGGTGGTGGAAAACATCACCTTAACTTAGATCTATGAGCAGGAAGGAGTTTGGAGGCCTGGGGTTGTCATGATCACTCCTGGTGGAAACGTGCTGAGGTATTAAAGCTGTGTGAGCCAGTTTAGTGTGGGTTAAAACCAAGCTCAAGTGTGGAGGGCTTGGCTAGAAATGAGACAAGGCTCAGTGTAAAAGTAGCAGGTATCAGGGCAGGATGATACTTGGAAGATACAATTACCTCAAATGTTTAAATTGTGCTTTAAGGGGTAATAGAACTTCCTACTCCTGTGCCAACACAATTTGGGATCTTGTTCTCTCCTCTCCTGTTCAAAGCCTTCTTTTTGAGCCTACTTGACATTCAGAATTTCCTTTTGTTTTCCACTCCAGAGGGCAGCTGTAGTTCTGTTAATTGGTGTGAATTTGCCATTGTTCCTCCTCTCTGCAGCCATGTTTTCCTTCCAAACCAAAGGAAAAACCCTTAGAACTGAACAGATCATGGCACAGCTTTAGCTCTCTGCCAGCACTGCCACACTTCCCTCACTGCTCATTGCAGTGAGCAGCTTTTCCTCCCAGGCTGCAGCCAAAAGGATTTGTGAGGTGTGTAGGAGAACAAAATCAATCAGCAAAATCCCTAAATCAAACCCAGGTGAAGAGGAGACCTGGCTGAGTAGCAGGATGGAAGGGCTTGGAATGTCAGAGCTGTGTGGATAAAACACTGGGGATGGTGCAGACACTTCATGAGGAGTGCTTTAGGCCTTGAAAGAGGATAACAGATGCCTCATGGATGTCCCTCTGAAATAAGCAGGTGGCTCTCCAGATGCTTGTTAATAACTCAATAACCCATATCTTCCAGATAATCGTTATGTACCTTCAGGTATTAGAATGTGAACGTAACCAACACCTGGTCCAGACCTCATGGTAAGTTGATTTTTCTTTGTTCTAAGAGACCAGAAGGGGCAGTAGCAGAAATATGTCACTTGAGGCACTGGGCAGCATTGCCCAGCAGTGCTTGGGGCCACACCAGACAGCTGCACTGTCCTTGGTGTGCCCCAAACTACTTGCCAAATGTTGATCGGCCTCTTAAGTTAGAGGCACAGTTTTAATGGTAAGGTAGCTTTCCACCCTGACTTCTCACTTCCCTCCTCTCTGCTCCCACTTTCCAGCTGAAGGGAAAAGGTTGGGTGGGTTAGAGTTGTTCCCTTGGGTTCTTGTTCTTCAGGGAGAACTTAGGTGGAATTCAAGTCTGTTCCCAGTGCTGGGAAATGGCTTTTCCCAGGGCCTCAGCTTGATTACAGGTGTATCAAAACCTCAGCACAGATAAATTTCTTTTATCTATGTGGATAATGCAAGATGTCAGCTTCTAAGACTGGATAGATGGATAGCCTGCATTCGTAATGACAAGAAATGTTCTTTGCCTTATTGTTCTCATTGAATAAATATTTGCTCGGGGATGGGAAGCTTCTGTAAAATTCCACGTCGTAAACTTTACCAAATAAGTACCACTTTGAAACCATAATTCTTTTTAACAATACCAATGGTCTAAAAAAAAAAAAAAAAAACCCTTTAGTGAATCCAAAGACCATATTTCTGCTGACTGAACTGTCTGGTACTGTGAGCTGTGTGTAGAGAACCAGTTTTGACTTTTCTTTTCTGTACTCTTTTGATCAAAGGGTAGCCTCTGAGGGTAAGTGACTAAGACTTCTCCTCTGCTGCCCATGGTGCAGGGATAGCTGCCGTCTTCAGTCAACCCAAAGCTCTCCAAAGAGAAGGCTGGCTCTAGACAGGTGGTATATACATGATAGTAGAGTAACTGGCCAACTGCTTCTTGTGCTTCTATTTTTATTTTTCCTGTGCATTTTTTCTGATTGTTTGTATATTTGATAACCTGACCGTTGCAGTTCTGAAAGTTTTTATTTCTTTTAATGTTCTATTTCTCTTAACTGTTATAATGTGATGTGTTCTTATATGATAAAGCAAATTAAGGTGGGGTTTAAATCTTTAAAAGGGATGAATTAACAACAGAAAAACTGAGTAGTTTCCATTTGTAAACTATACATGTGTGAAGCTTGGAGACAAAATGTGATATTTAGAGACACTTCCCAGAAGCATTGCATGGAGCAGTGGCATGGGAATTCTGGACTGCTCACTGCCAGGAATCTGCTTGTTGTGGAAGCAGGGGGAGGTGGGGGGAGGGAAGGAATTACCCCAGCTGGGAAAGGGGTCAGATGTTCCAATAACACCTCCCTGTGCTCCTGTTTGTTGCTCCAGTAGCCCAGAACTGGTGGGTATCCAGTATAATCGGTTTTTGAAATGTGCATTTTTACAACATGGCCTTTTTCTTAAGCTATTGTGACAAGGATTCATTTCCTCCTGTGTCTGACTGAGCCCACAGGGAAGATGTGCAGAGGCCAGCCTTGGAAGCTGGCATGGTTCTCAATTTGGCAAAGCAGGAAAAAGCTTTGCAGCTTCCAGATCTTTGAAGTCATCCTTTCCTTTATCACTTTTTTTTGGCCAGAAGAATTGTGCTCTTTTTGCAGTGGGACAACAGCAGTAGGTTTAGAAGTTCCTTTCTCCCAGAAAGGAGAGGAATTTGATGGTGTTGTTTCTCTGGGGCAGCACTTGCTGTTTGTAGAAACAAGAATGGAGGGCAGGTGGGAGCTCCTGGGATTCAAATTCCTCCTCTCTGTCCTTAAAAACAGCTTGCAGATTGTCTGTGGTCTCTGGTTTGGATATCTTGGGGGTCAGTGAATCCTTGTATACTGGGTACCCACGTGGGTAATTCTACCTTAAAGTATTATTTTAAGGACTTTGATTGTGTCTGGTTTTAGTTTTTCTCCATCTGATACTTTATTGATGTATGTGCTTCCAAGTCTAGACCTTCTAAAGCACATCAGCTGACAGATTCACAGGAATGTACTGAATGTATTTAAGATTTAACAGCATAATGCTTAAGTGTACTGACTGGAATATGTGCAATATTTTACAGTTTTCTCATTCTGTGAATATTCATTTTAAGCAACCTTACTGAAATGGGACAATTTGGAAACCTTATTTCATGTGCCAAAGAGGAGATCTGCCTGAATACTGACTGTTCTCCTGAACTGATGTTCCCAAACACCCTGATTTCTCCTATGGCTGACTTTTTGCATCAAAAAGAATTCTGTTCTGGATGGAAATGGACCCTTAAATCCCACTGGAAGTTGGATTGTGCTGAAGAGGACTGCATTTCATGGGAGAACTGCTACAGGAGCTGCAGCTTTTGCCAGACATCTGCTTCTGCCCTATTGCAGGGGAACATGTGAACCTAAAATTCTATAACTGAGTATTTCTGAGCACACTGTATGTTGTCTTGATGAAAATAACTTGTTTATTGCATGAGAGCAGGCCAGTAGAGATCTAACAGGAAAAGTGAAGTTAAAATTGGTTCTCTTCTCACCACTGAATTTTCAGCAGTCAGACTTTGTTTCTGTCACCCATCCCTCCCCTTGAGGGATTTCTTTTAGTTATTCATTTTATTTTTGTTTGAGTAAAATCATTCAGCTTCTCTTTAGATTTACAGGAGTATAATGTTGAAGTCTAGTAACTGAATGCAGAAAGAAATAGCCCTTGTAGAAGTAAAACCAAGTCAAAAAAACCCAAAAAAAAAGAAGCCCAAAGAGCTTAGCAGTGCTTTGCAACCTTCTGCTCTCCTGTTTTTCAGGAACTACATGAACGACAGCCTGAGAACAGATGTGTTTGTGAGGTTCCAGCCAGAAAGCATTGCCTGTGCCTGCATTTACCTGGCAGCCAGGACACTGGAGGTGAGCCACACTTCCATGGATTTGGGGTTTTTTTCCAGCCTTATAAAAGGAGGAGAAATCTGAGCTTTGTGTCTCTCTCTCCCTTTTCAGATCCCACTTCCAAATCGCCCACATTGGTTTTTACTGTTTGGAGCAACGGAGGAAGAAATTCAAGAAATCTGCTTAAAAATCTTGCAGCTCTACACGAGGAAAAAGGTTTGGTTCTGTTTCATGTTGGGAGCTCTCAGTTAAAGGCTGCAGCTTGGAGCAGGAGTTGGAAAATTTGACCCTGTTTGAAACCACAGCTGCTGGGCTGGGAGGGAACAAAGAGCAGTCACTGTCTGGGACTCCTGGGATTTTCATTCCCCTCCCTGTGAGTGAATAACCAGGAAATTTCACTCAAAGTGTTCTCACAAGCACTGCTCCTGTGTTCACAGGTGGATTTATCTGATCTGGAAAGTAAAATAGAAAAGAAGAAATTGGCTATTGAAGAGGCAAAAGCACAAGCAAAAGGTTTGGTACCTGAGGGAGTCCCGAGCTTGGATAACACATCAGGATTTTCCCCTATCCCAAAAAATGGTAAATAGTGGATAACTCATTTTTAATAATTCCTTCTCATCTTTCATGTGTATTTACCCTTTTGGGAAGAATTTACAAGTGTGGTTTGGGGTTTATTGGGGATTTTTTTAAGATGGCTTCTAGCACTACTCAGCTGGCAGGGTTTGAATACCATTGTAAATTCATGATTTCTTGAATCAGATAAAAGCTAAAATCAAATTAGTCTTTAATTAAGACTAGTTTAAACCCATATAGTGCAGGGACTTGCTTTTATGTGAATTTGGCAATAAATTCAAATACTTGCCACTGGCATGTTGTGCTAAAGCAATATTGAAGCAGAGGTGCTCATAAGAGTTTGGGATTTGGGTGGGGAATTGGGTTGGTTGAAATGTTTCCAGTCTGGTGCAGTCTCACCTAGAAGACAACATTCACCATCTTCTTCCCCAGTTTACCTTTCAACAATGCTGAATAATTGGCAAGAAAAGGAGAGTGGTTTTCTGCCTTCTCACAGTTCACTCCCCAGGGTTACTTCAGTATTTGGCAGAAAGGTTTCAGATGAATTTCTGTGCTCTGTGAACTTGTTCAGAGTTGCTTGTGGGTGGCTCTGTGTGTGTGCAAAGCACAGCTCTGATGCTTGCAGGCATGGGCTGAGGGGAGGCTTCAGTCTTTTCAGGTACTTTCCAAAGAGGTAACAAAGGCTTCTTCTTCCAGAGTCTCCAAAAGAGGTTAAAGGAAATAAACCTTCACCACTACCTGTGCAGGCCATGAAGAATGCTAAAAGGAAAACAGAGGGAGCCAAAAGAACCAGCTCCAACAGCCCAGTGAATGGGTAAGGTTTCACAAGGAAGCTTTTCTGCCATGAGTACCTGAAACAGAATAACTGAGTGTTCATTGTCTCCTGCAGTGTCCAGAAAGGAAGAGAGAGCAGAAGTCGAAGTGGAAGCAGAGATCAGAGTTATTCAAGATCACCATCGAGGTCTGCATCCCCCAAGCACAGGTAGGGTTTGCTCCCAGAGCCTCCCAGAGCCTCCCAGGCTCCCATTTCCCAGTGCCTGCTTGGATAGTTCAGCACCAAGGTCAGAGGAGGATATCCCAGTGTGTGCTGCTCCTTAAACTGCAGAGTAACTCCAGGTGTGGGTGTTCTGCAGCATTACTGTAACTGGAGAATGAGATGAGGTCCTAAAAATCAGTATTTTTACAGTAGCCAGATGGAAGTTTAGGACACAAATGAGTTTTCACACAAACTCAGATTTTTCATGAGCAAAATTATCCCAGTTTGAGACAAATTCAGAGGAGGATATCCCCTGATGGAAAGCAGGTCGTAGGTACCTGCATACCTCTCCCCTTCTCAGGCTCAGTTTAAAGACATAGAAAGGCATGAAATTCATTTTCTGGGCATAGACAGACAATATAGGATAAACCATAAAGTCACTCCAAGACAAAAATCCAGCATGAAGTTCTTAGAATTGAAGAAAACATCTTTGCTCTCTTTTTATTTGTAGGAAAAGTGAGAGTTACTCCACATCCAGCGGCTCCAAATCGCACAGCCGCTCGCGGAGCCGCAGCGATTCCCCTCCGAGGCAGTTCAACCACAGCTCCTCCTACAAGGCCTCCAAGGTTCGGAGCTACAAGAAATCCAAAGACTACAAATACTCGGCGCACAAGGCGCGGAAGTCACGCAGCAGGAGCTCCTCTCGCTCCCGCAGCCGCTCCCGGGAGCGCTCCGACCACTCGGGCAAGTACAAGAAGAAGAGTCACTACTACCGGAACCACCGGCATGAGCGCTCGCGGTCCTACGAGCGCGCCGGGCACCGCTACGAGCGCGAGCACCCCGGGCACAGCCGCCACCGCCGGTGAGCCCTGCGCGGGGAGCCGTGCCCGGGGAGCCCTGCGCGGGGAGCCCTGTGCGGGGAGCCGTGCCTGGGGAGCCGTGCCCCGGGAGCCCTGCCTGGGGA
>VZRF01006721.1:108040-161000 GCA_013396875.1 Vireo altiloquus
AATTCCCACTGGTGAGCCCACCAGGGCTGCTTCCAGAGGAAATTCCCACCAGTGAGCCTCTGGGGCTGCTTCCCCACGGAATTCCTGCTGGTGAGCCTCTGGGGCTGCTTCCCCAGGGAATCCCTGTCAGTGGGGCTGCTTCCCCAAGGAATTCCTGCTGGTGAGCCCACTGGGGCTGCTTCCCCAGGGAATTCCTGCTGGTGAGCCTCTGGCTGCTTCCCCAGGGAATTCCTGCTGGTGAGCTTCTGGGGCTGCTTCCTGAGGAAATTCCCACCAGTGAACCTCTGGGGCTGCTTCCCCAGGGAATTCCCACCAGTGAGCCTTTGGGGCTGCTTCCCCAGGGAATTCCTGCTGGTGAGCCTCTGGGGCTGCTTCCCCAGGGAATTCCTGCTGGTGAGCCTCTGGGGCTGCTTCCAGAGGAAGTTCCCGCTGGTGAGCCTCTGGGGCTGCTTCCAGAGGAAATTCCCACTGGTGAGCCCACCAGGGCTGCTTCCCCAGGGAATTCCCACTGATGAGCCTCTGGGGCTGCTTCCTGAGTGAATTCCCTCCAGCACCACCAGTGAGCTTCCCACAGGGGCACCCTGGGCACAGCCAGGCTGCTTCCTGAGGGAATTCCCTGCAGTGAGTGAGGGCTGCTTCCCGTGGGTTTTCCACTGGTGAGCTGGGGCTGCTTCCCGAGGGAATTCGCTCAGGCACAGTCAGTGAGCCAGAGCTGCTTCCCTGGGCAGAGCCAGAGCTGCTTCCCTCAGAATTCCCTCTGCCAGCAGAGCTCCTCCCCCGTGGTTTGTGCAGTAATGAGGTTAATCCGTGAGCCACCTCTCACTTGAGCTGTGTCTGTGCTCGCCCATGGATCCAAAGGAAAGGCTGACAGGGTGGGAGCTGATGCCAGGCATGGCCTGTGCTGGGCTGTCACTGTCACCTGCTCACAGAGGCTGCTCCTGTCGTGCCCTCAGTGATGCCCATCCCTGGTGCAGTGCAGTGTTTGGGACTGCCAGTCCTGCAGGCAGCAGCTCCGTGGGCCATCCTTGGAATGCTGTGCCCAGCAGTTCTTCCCTGTGGAACTGGAAAGCTCCTGAGCCCCCTGGGAGTGGTTTGGTGCTAACAATGCCCTCTTTTCATACTGGCTCAATGATGTTGTACAGGTGGGAGGTGACTTTTTTTTAGACCTGTTGCCTATATTAGGTTCTCTGTGTATATATATTTTGCAGTGTTACAGTACAGTATGGCAAAATGGCCTTCCTAGCCTTTACACTTTACCCACAATGTAAATAAGCATTTGTTTAATACAGGTGAAGATATATACAGAAAATTCAAAACTTGAATTCTATCAAAAAAGACTTGTGTAGAAAATTCTGATAAATGTGAAAGTATTTAGCTCTGTGCATTGAGAGTAGTATATTTTTATCTGTGCAATGCTGTGTGCAGGCCACCAGCTCAGAAGACATTTCCTATATCTCCATTTGAAGTGGTTGGAAATTCTTTACTCAGGATCTTTGACACTCTGAAGAATTAGTAGTTTGTCAGTCTGCATGCTTGATGAACAGAGCATTTAAAAACCAATTAGCAGAGCCCCACAGCCCAGTAGTATCAGTTCTAGTGGTATATCTGAGCTGTTACTCTCATGCTCCCTAATTTCATTAAAGTATTTGATTTTCTATTACATTCACTTGAGAGTAGTTTCTTATGAGCTACACCACTTGTGCCTACTCATAAGGAAAGAAATTTGTGCAAAATGAAGAGATTTTCAAACTGTAGTAGATTCAAGACTTGGAATTAAATCCCTAATCCCTTAAAGGCAGGAATTTTGGGCACCTCTGATACCAAACATAACATTCCCCCAGTCCACAAAGATTCCTGAGGTGGAAAGTGCATTTCTGTGACTTCAGGAGTAGCTGGCAGGTCCCAGCTGAGCTCCCTGAGCTGTGTTTGCTCCTCCTCACCTGGACAAGGAGGAAGAGCTGGAGCTGATCTCTGGAGGTTGCACTGCTGGGCCTCAGGAGAATCCAATCCCCTGGGCTTTGTGCCAGTTCTTGGGGGGTGAAAATGCTGGGATGGCTGAACAGTGATGGGTTTGGTGTGGGGAGCTGCTGGGACATTTGGGGGCAGTCAGTGCTGCTGCTGAGCACAGCAGAGTCCTGTGGCTGGAGCTGGCAGAAGCTCTCCTGAAATAAAAAGCCCCACGTGTAGCTGTGTGTGTGAACAAGGCTCAGCCCCCCAGGTGAGTTATGGCTTTGTTTTCTCAACCTCTGGGGACTCTTCCATGGCTCTCACTCAGCAGAACCTCTCTCAGGTTGCTCTCTCAGCTGTTTCTGGTGTTCACCTGCAATTCCTTCTGCTCTGAAAGGACAGCACTGAAACCTGACTGGTAGAAGACACTTCAGGCTTGGCCTGGTGCTGATCATCATTCCTCAGATAAAACCTCCTACCTGCTCTGGCCACCCAGCCTCATCCTTCCTTCCTGGGAAATAATCCTCCAGGCTTCTTCTTTTCCAAAAAACAGCTCAGCCAGCAGGAAATTCCCTGTGTTGGAGCTGTGTTTGTGTCTGCAGGGGCTTGGCCACCAAAGCTTTCCTTTTCCAGGTGAGAGCCCAAAGGGTTATTGCCCAGAGGTTGCCAATTCCAGCTCTGTGCCAACAGATCCCAAGCACAGAGGTCATGAAGCAGCTTTAGGCTTGATGGGGATTTTTTAAAAAAGGTTTTCCAAACCCACCAGAATGTTGGTAATGCACCAAGGAAATTGTTCTGAAATGCACAGCAGTGCATGTGGGAAGGAAGGGAATGCATTAAAGCACCTGGAAAAGAAGAAGGTTCCAGAAGTTGCTGGAATGGAGCTTTGTTTGGAAGAAAAGAGAAAAACAGGTATCGGTGTCCAGGGCAGCTTTGCTGCTGGCTTCCTGCCACAGCTGCTGTGTGCACAGGGATGAGATTTCCCCCAGCTTTAGGGAAGTGGAATCCAGGCTGTTGCAGAAGCCCCTGGTCAGCTTTGCTCACAGCCAGCACTGTCTGAGGTAGGAGAAATGTCTGGAAGGATTTGTCATCTTCATCTCCCCTGGGAATGTGATGGAAACACCAAACCTGAGCTACACACCAGTGGTAATTTAATATATTTCAATCCTGTACATTTTTTGAGCTACTGCAGGTATTTAGAAATAAACCAACAAAAAAAGGGGAAACGGCAGCAGATTCAGCAGCTGTTTGAGGCTTTTCCACAGAATGTTTACAAATTACCACATCTTTGTTCTTCAGTTTCCCAAGTACAAAGGGGAGAGTTTATCCTTGACCTCCAGCAGGATGAAAGTAGATTTAAAAGCGTAGTGATCTTTTTAAAAAAGAAAAGAACAATCTTATGCTCAGAGATGTCATTAAAGCCTTTGAGCCTCCTATTTCTGCATGAGTGTGCAGATCGGTGACAGGTTATTGATCTGGGAAGGCTCGTGGCAGTCCTGGGGGAATAGGGTGAGGATGAGCTAAGGGCAGGAAGCCTGGAGTGATTTCCAGGACCTGGTCATCCACAGCGAGGAAAGGAGAGTAATGTAGTGCCTGGCACACCCCAAAAAGCCTCTGGCAGGAGCGTGAGGAGTCCAGAAATGGGGGTTCAGTTCCTGCCTCTGCTTCATCCCCCTGTTAGAGCTGAATTCTCCTTCTGCCCGCTCCTGGCTCCTTGAGGGAGCGATTTCACCCTTGTCCCGTTCTGTGGGACTGATAATTGAGGGTCAGAGGGGTCAGGAGCTGCTCTGCGGCCGCCACTGTCACACGCAGGGCTCTGAAGTTTGTGGAACGGGGTTCGGGTACCAGCCGGGGGGGCGGGATGGGCTCGGCTCTTTGTGGGGAGGGGGAAGAGCCAATTCCCCTTCCCCTGGCCGCTCCCCGAGCCCCTTCTCTCCCTGCCCCGGCGGGGGGAGGTGCCGCGGCGGGGGCGGGCCCGGGGCCGGCTCCGCACGGCGCAGGTTGAGAACCGCGTGGGCTCAAGAAGCGCCGGGAGCGGAGCGAACCGGGCCGAGGCAGCATGGCCCAGCCGCGCTGCCGCTCCGTGCTCATCACCGGCTGCAGCCGCGGCATCGGGCTGGGGCTGGTGCGGGGACTCGCAGCCGCCAGCCCCTCCCCGGACTTGGTCTTTGCGACCTGCCGGTACCCCGAGAAGGCGCAGGTAAGCGGGGCGGGGGCGCCGGGGGTCCCCGCAGCGGGGTGACGGCGGCGGGAGGGAGGAGAAGGCGCTCTGGAAGCGCGGAACATCTCGAGCATCCCCGCGCTGGGATGGAGCCGGGGCGGGTGGAGCCGATGCCGGGGAGCTCTCCGGGGCTGGAGCTGGGGTTTATCGATGATCGGGAGCGTTCCCGAGAGGAGGAGAGCGAGCGGGACACGGCCGGGCAGCTGCAGCATCTCCAGCATCTTTCTTTCAACTCCCGAGCTTCTCGGTGGATTTGCTGCTGGAGATGTCTGTCCTGTCCCGCTCCAGTTCTGCCGGAGCCCTGCAGGGACATCCCATCCCTCAGAAACCTTTCCCGTGGGACCTGCCACAGCTTTCCTGCTCTCTCTCCGCGGCTTGTCTGTGTCCCCAGCAGGAGCCGTGCCCGTCTGCCTCCTTTTCTCTGCTGCACTTGGAACAACTGAGAAAACCCAAATGAACGGTGAATCGAACGCTCCTCTGAGTTCCCCTCTCGGGTGGGCAGGGGTCAGAGTTTCTGCTGGAAAGAGCTTTTCTTACCCGCTGCTCCTGGATCCGCTTGCAGCCCTCCCTCTCCCTTTTCATCCCAAATCTCTGCTGCTGCAGCATCGCAGTACTTTTGGGACTCCTTCCCCGTCCCTAAACTCTCCCAGACAAATTTCACACACATCTCGAAGCTTTGGAGGCAAATCGATGAGGGCGATCAGTCACTTTGTGACCAGCAGTGTCACCTGCTGCGTGTCCCGGCTGAGCTCGGCTCTCCTCGGTGAGGTGGAATTTGGGCAGCACAGAAACGCACACAGGTATCGATCCCTCTGCTCCTTCCCTCCGGTGCTCCAGAGCTGCAGGAAGCCAAGCACTCAGCCCTGGGACTGTCTCAAACCTCTCCGGAATGCCCCTGGGCATTCGGGAGGAGAATTGATACCCACAGCCCTATTCCTGCATCTCCCCGATCTCAAGCGTGGCTGCCCCGGTGAAAGGCAAATTCCCTGGCACGTGCAGAGGGAAACAGAGCCCCCGAGTCTGCTCCTTCTGAGGGATTTGATTCCTTCCGCACAGATTGTGATCACACCGTGCTAGCAATAAACCAAACACAGCAACTCTGGTTACTGCTTAGCTACAAAAAAACCCTAAAGGTGGTGCTCAGGCAGCCCCCGAGGATGTGGGGAAGGGTTGGCCAGGTAACAGCTGCGCTCTGACCTCTGCTTCTCCAGCAGCTGCTGCTGCTCTGCAGGTACTTATGAAACTGAAGGAAAGTATCTTTATTTAAAAAAAAAATCTCCTAAACATTTCAGGTATTTCTGAATGGAAGTGCAGAGACACAAGGCTGAGATCAGGTGCCTTTCAGGGCTGCTGCTCCCTGTGTCCCCCGAGCCCCTCCCGTGCAGCACCTGAGCAGGCATTGACTCCGTTCTGTTCCCTTTCAACTCCTGTTACCCGAGCTGGCACCGCTCCCAGCCCTATTTCCTAGGAGTGATTGCACAAGAGCCTGGTGTAGTAGTGGCACAGGAAAGCAGCAGAGACACCTGACCTGTGTTAGATCAAAATCTCCCTGGTTGTTTGTCCTGAAGCTGCTTCAGCCGGCGCTGAGGGAGGTTCTTTCTCTTTTTCATCAACTGGCCCCTGTGAGTTTTCATCATAATGGGCTTGGATCCATTACATGGAGAAGTGAAATGGTTCCTTCGGCAGGAAGAGCTTCCTAGGAAACATTACACGGGCAAATCTCAGCACAACTCATCAGGGGATTTTTTTTGTGTGGTCAGTATTTAAAAATCTGGAGAGAAAAGGCTGTAGACCTGCAGAGGAAGATGAAACAGCCTTCAGACAGTGCAATGCGTCTGGGAAGAGTCTGGGTCACTCCTGGCTTGCGGGAGAAACCTGGAAAGCCTCTGGCAGGGTGTCTCCTGTAGGCAGGAAGCTGGCCTGGAGCCACATTCCAGTAACCCCAGTGGTGATTCTGCAGGCCACATGGGGTGCATCCAAAGCTTTTTTTTTTTTAAGGGGGGCAAGTTTTGTCCTTGGTGGATCAGGGTGGGTTTTTGTTCTTTGTAAGGACCTCTAGGCCATGTGCTGTGCTTTGGCAGGACATCAATAGAAACCTCTGCAGTCAGCTGAAAGCATATTTCTAACAGATGGCTTTGGAAACTCCACAAGGAAGAGAAATCTTTACTAAAGGTATTTATTGTAGTGGTTTCACCAGTGTTATCTGCCCCATCTGCAACGCACGGAGCTGGCACAAAACCTTCTGACCCTCTGAGAGTGTTCCCAGTGTGCTGCTGGTCCTCGGGGCTGCAGAGGGCAGGTACAGACCTGCTCCAGCCTCCAGCACTGGGAACCTTGGTCATGGGAGCACCACGTTCAGCTGCTGCTTCAAAGCTTGGCTCCAGCCTGGCAGTGCTGCTGACTGTGGTAGGAAAGGCAAAAGTTAGGTGATTTTCCTGTCGTTTTTGTCAGGAAAATTAATCCACAAACACCAGAGGTTTATGTCCAAAAACAGGAGACAGAGGAGTCCTTTTAGTTTATTCCAATAAAGGGAGAGGCCATGGGCCATTCCCCTGGGGTCTCCCAAATTTTTAGAGGGCACAGCCTTCTTTTTATCCCAATTTCCTCATTTCCCTCTCTCTTTCCCCATTGCCTGAGGTACTTCAGAGGTACAGACTTCCCAGAACGTTTAATATCTAAGATTCCCCTCTAATGTACAATCCTCCCCTTTAATTCTTAATTCTTTATGGAATTCATGGTTTTTCCCCATTGTTTCTTTCATCTTTCAATATCCACTTTCATTTATCAGCAGCCTTACAGTCTGTTTGTAAAGGCAAACATCTTTTTCCATTCATCAATCAGTGGAATCCTTCCCATTGTTCCTTTTATCTCTCAGTGCTGATTTTGTCTACCAGCAGACCCACAGTTTGTTTGTAAAGACAAATCCTGTCATTCCTCTCATTTTTATGGTTTTTATTACTTTTCAGAGATTACTGATTACTCTGCTGTCACTGACTTTCCAGTCAAATCTTGAACACGCAGAGTTCAGGTTCATCTTGAATTCCCAGAGTTTAGGTTCCTGCTCTCAGAGATTGGCACTGCAGGCTCGGCTTGGGGCACATGAAATGGGCTTGGCCTACCTCAGACCTGTTTGTTGGCCAGGCAGGCTGGGCTGTGAAGTTTAGGGAGTTTCTCTGCACACCTAGGTCAGGGCTTTTTCTCTTGACAGCAGTTCAGGTGGTCTAATTCTGGTTTTCCCCCTTGGCTTTGTGGTAAGTGACCATATGAAAAACCCTCCTTAGTATTTCCTTAAAGGATGAACCCAGAGAACAGCAACTTTGGACAGTTCCTTTAAACTCTCCTCTGGTTTGGCAGAGCAGCATTTTCCCGTTGCAGAATGGAAGAAAAAGATGAGCAGACCTCGAATGAAAAGGCTTTGAAAATTGATCTTCCAGTTTTTAGAGGAAAAGTGATTAAATATGCTTAGCTGCTGGCAAATACAACTCCACCTTGGGCAGGAATCTCTCAGCAGGGTGATGAGTGGATATTTCAGAGCCCTCCAAACAGAGAAGAGCCCCCAAGGAGCTGCCTTAAAACGATGCTAGGGAAGCCTGACTTTGCTTTCCTCTCTTCACCAGGAAAGCAGCACATCTCCTGTAACTCCCCAACCTTGGGATAATGCTGAACAGCTGCAGGCTTTTGCATGTGAGTCTGTGCTGGCAGAAGTTGTGAAAACTCGAGTTCTGGGGCTGAGGAGCTCCTAGGTGGCCTCCCCAGAACATTTGCCTAACAAATGGGCTGCAGATCACACGATAACGTGCAGCAGGCCCGCAGGCAGCCAGATAACCACTGCCCCTCCTGGAAAAGCACCATCGGAGACTCCTCCAGCCACCCTCTGATTCCAATCTGCCTTTTCTCGGGCTGCTCCAACGCTGGCAGTGGGAGCAGCTACAAATCTCCTGCGAAATAATCCTCAAGTCCTGTCTTTGCTCTCCAGATGGACACAACTCCGGCGCAGTCATTACCAGGGAGCCTGCAGGGGCTCACGGACCCAGCTGGAATTCTCCCCACACTCCTATTTTTCTTCTTTTGCTCTTTCCTCCCCCATGCTGCTTTCCCATAAAAGGGAAAAACTCTGCCCTAAAGGATTGCACTTAAAAAAGGTGCAGCCCCTGGGGTGTCCTCTCTGATGGGGGAAGGAGGAGATGGCCCCGGTGTGAATAAATCTGTGCGATCTGCACAGGAGCATCTCCTCTTCCTCCTGCTCTCCCCACAGCCCCAATGTGTCCCCAGGTGAACAAATTCCTCGCTGCACAAGCCCTGGGAAGCTTCCAGGGCTTTAATGTGCAGCTCCCCTCGCTCTGAAGCAGAGATCCCGTTACAAATTGCCTCTTCCCTCCTCAGACCCGAAGCTCTCTCTGCTCACTGTCTCTGTCAGGTCTGGGGCTTGTTTATCCCTTTAACACATATTTTAGCCATGTGGTTTGCAACTGGGAAGAGCAGCTGAGTGATCTGTGCAACAGATATATCAGGCAAAAGGGGCATTTCTCAATATATATATCAGGCAGAGAGGACATTCTTCAAGTCTTTCTAATTTTGGGTTATTGCAGAGTTGTTTTGTTTGATTTTTTTTTTTTTTCCTGGAAGTGTTTTACACTTCCTACAGCAGTAAGGTCTGGCCCTTCTGGAGTGAGAGAGGCCTGTGGGTCAGGGCAGTGCTGTGGAAGCTGTTACAGGGCTGAACAGTGAGTTGGCTGTACACTGTGATACCGAAAACCTGTCTCAGAGGGACGCAGAAAAATAGGACACACCTCTGGCTTTGTCCCGAGCGCAAGCAGGATGATGTGAAGGATACCCAAAGCACCTTTATCCTGCCCACAGGCTGTGTTTGTTTGGCTTGATTGCTTCCAACTGGCTGAGCGGGGCCAGGCTCTTTCCAAGAGCTGTAACCGAAGTGGATAATGCTTTCATAAAGAAGGCAAAGTAAATCTTGCTAAATGACAAAGACAACAGAACATTCCTGGTTGAAATCGAGCAATAAATACCCTGTGTGCTGAGGAATCCGTGTCTGGAGCCTCGAGTGCCAGAGGATCTTGTTTAAATCAGAATAGGCTGACTCTTTGTTAATCGTAATTAAAAATCAGCAAGCAGGAAACAACAGATGCTAATCAGAGTTTAATTCTCGTCTTGGACTCCCTAAGAGTTGATTCTCAGGGGTGAGTGTTCAGGTGCAGAGCAGTTCTACAGCTACTATGCTAAATAAACACAGCATTAGGGGCTTGTGTTGTGGCTTTTGGTTGGGTTTTGTTTGTCTTGTTTGTTTTTAAATTCTCTGTCACAGCACACTAATTAAAAATGACTTAGCTGGGATATGCTGGCTGTACCTACTTGTCCCAGTCCTCCTCTCCTCGTGTTCCTTCTAGTCACAGGAGGGGAAAAATAGGCTTTCCTGCAATTTTCAGATGTTCTAACTGGATTTTTTCAGCTTATATCAGGTGTAACATTCTTGAAGACTAAAGCTGGCTAGAACAGCTTTGTGCCTGGGAGCTGCTTCTCAGAAATTTCAACCCCTGAGCTGGGAGTCACTTGTTAACTAAGTAATTAACTGGAAAACCCATTGAATTTTAAACCTAATTTGCATGCAGCTATTGTAATTTCATGCTGTTTATGTACTGGAGAATGCTTCGTTCTCCAGTGTTTGCAGTTTTTAATTGAAAATATTGCTTACTTCAGAAGCCTCTCAGTCGCTGTTGCTACTCAAAGCAGCTCTGGCCTTTCAGCAGGAGTTGGTAGCTTGTTTCTGTCAGAGAGCAAAGCATATAAATAAATGAACTATAAATAAATGGACAAACCTTGAGAAGCCAGAGCGCTCCTGGAGTTTATTATCCACTAAGTGATACTGTCAAACTGGAATCCAGTGACAGCCCAAAGCAGGGAATTATTGAAGGCCTTGACATGGCAGAGCTATTTCATCCTGGACTATCAATAAACAAGACAGTGTGTTCTGGGCCTTTAATTTATAGAAAACTGTCCCACCAAGGCCTGTCCAAAGCAAGGAATGTCTTCTGGTTTTGTGCTTCTGGCTTGTTTTTCCTTCCCCCTCCCCTTAATAGCCTTAACTGCAGTCGTAGATTGGCCTCAGTGGGAGAACAAATCTCCCAAACAAGCCTGGAGAGGATCCTGCAGGGTCTGATGTGAGATAAAAGATGTGATGCATTATGGTTTGTCAGAGGACATGGAGTCCCTAAAGTGTCTCCAAGGGGCAGAGAAGGATTCTTTCAAAACCTGCCCTCCTGACCCCTATTCCCAAAGGGCTCCTAAAGAAAGGGATTTGCTCAGGCTGGAATGTTTGGCCAGGTTGCTGTGTCTCCTGAACATGACTGCGAGTATGGAATCCATCTGTTGTGTTTGGCCACACTTCCCACTTGGCTTCATGGCACAGAAACCTGAGTATTCCAGCTGGGCCTATAAATCCAATTTGGACACACTTTGTCCAGGCGGAACAGCAGAGAGCACAGATTTCTGCAGGAACAGCAGCCTGCCCTGCTGACAGGCAGATGAGAGAGTTATGAGAATTGTTCTCCTGGACAGTGGCAGTGCCTGGGACAGATTTCATGGTGTGCTTCACCTCCACTTACAAGAACTGATGCTAACGAGGCTGCTGAGGAAATGAAATTCCCAACTGCAAACAGTAATTCCAAATGGCTTTTTTAAAGCGTTCCTGTTGCCCTGAAGTGATGTCTGCCACTAGCTGAGCTTCAGGAGAATTACACTTTTCTTACAGGATTGAGGAGTTATGGGATTTTTACTGGAATGCTGAGAACTGAGCACTAATACTGAGAAATATTCCACTAAAAATCCAGCATGCTGGAGTCTGGACTAAGCAGGGGAAGAGTCCAGTTCCTTGATCTGGCTTTTAGGAAAGCTGCTCAGCAGGCTGGAAAACAAAGGAGAATTGCTGCTTTCAGTCCAGTCATGAAAATATTTCAGGTGCAATTGTGGAGGTGCAGAATTCAAACTGATTTATGTAATAACCATGGAGACATATATATTTTATGTATATATATATATATTTAAAAAAAAAAATTCTTCTTTCTAGGAACTGCAGCAGCTTAGCAAGCAATACAGCAACATCAAGCTCCTGCAACTGGGTGAGTAAAGAGCTTTATTTTTATGTACAGAAATATGTTGAGCTTAGGTGAGGCCATCTTAAGAAACTGATCTCCTGAGTGACCAGGACATGACCTCCAGCAGCTGAAAACCATCTTAAGATGATACTGAGGAAACATAATTCTGTAAAATGTTCTGTGTATTTTCACCTGTGTGCTGCCCAAAGCCTCAGATTAGGTCTGGCACAGGTTGGCTCGTGCCAGGCACGCCCTGAAGCCCACACTGCTCACTGAAGCTCTTCCTGCTCCTCCGTGCAGATGTGGTCTGCGAGAACAGCATCAAGAAAGTGGTCAAGGAAGTGGAAGAAATTGTGGGAGACAAAGGCCTGAACTGCCTCATCAACAACGCTGGCATCAACGTGCTCGCCTCCCTGGAGGAAGTCACAGCAGAGACCATGCTCACCATCTATGAAACCAACACTGTTGCCCAGCTGATGGTCACCAAGGTAAGGACTGGGAGGAATGAGCTTCATCTGGGGTGTTTCCACAAGTGAGCTGGACTTGTCCAGGTATTTGTCCTGTTGGAACTGCACAGACACAGTTCTGCCATGGACCTGCCTGTCTGGAGAGCAGCAAGAGCTGCTCTTTGTGCACCTGGGGTGGGATCACTTCATGGCAGGAGGGGATTGGAGGTGGGCAGAGGAGGCTGCTGGAGCTCTGCTCTGTGTCTGTGCCACCAGCACAGAGCTGTACTGGGATTCCTGCTATGAATGAGGGAATGATCCAACTCCAACCCAAGTCACCAAATTAAAGCAAACTCTTGTTTTCCCAGGCGTTCCTGCCCCTGCTGAGGAAGGCAGCCCAGCTGGGCACCGGAATGGGCTGTCACAGAGCTGCCATCATCAATATGTCCTCTCTTGCTGCCTCCATGCAGCTCGTCCAGGCAAATGAGATGTTCCTCAAGGTCTATCCCTACAGGATAGCAAAGGTTTGTGGGCTCCCCTGGGCTGAGGGCAGTTAGAGAGCACACTGACCTTAGGGTGGTGATGCCAAGGGGTGCAGCACCACCATGGACACCAAAACTCTTCCTGTTCTTCACGTGGGTGGAAATGGGAGTTGTGAAACTCTGCACCTGGAGCAGGCATGGCGACTTCTGGAGAACAGCCTCCCAAATGCCTGCTCTGACACAGATCCACTCCTGAGGGATTTGGCATTCAGGGAAGAGCTGATGCCATCGAGTGTGGGTTCTCTCAGCTGTGTTCCTCTCCCGTCCAAGCGACAGAGCAGGCAGGAAACTCAGCAAAAGTTGTGCTGACCTGTACGTGGTGATGGTAGCTTGTGACAGGTGGGATTTTTAGTTTTCTCCCATCCAGAGATGGAGTTTGTACAGATAGTCAGGATCACACGTACAGTTTCTCCTACACCACCTACTCATAAGCTGTTAAATGCTTGTTTTCCCTGTTCAGAAGTAAATGAATGTTTGTGGAGTGATTACTGCAGAAAAACACAGTCCTTATGTCAATATTATTCTCCTCACAGCTCCTGAGGCGTTTCAAATGCTACTTTATCTTCCATTACAATGTAGTTCCGTCTTTGGGCAGTAAGTTTATGGTGGTAGAGCTTTCAGAGTCCCCAGAAAGTCTGGATGAGTTACTGAGAGGCTCTTACTGCCCCTTCCTGTGCCAGGAGACAGCAGGGTGGAAGGGAGGTGCCCAGCAGCTGGGCTTGAGGTCTTGCTCGAGGCTCATAAACAGCACATTAATAGGTGGTTTCCACTCCCACAGACTGCACTGAACATGATCACAAGGTGTCTGGCTGCAGACTTGAAATCGGATGGGATTCTCTGCATTTCCTTGCACCCAGGCTGGCTTCAAACAGACATGGGTGGAAACATGGTGAGTGCCAGCTCTGGAAATGTGACAGTGGAGCTCCCTTGTTGTCCCAACCCTCCGGTTGCACACCTCCATGTGCTGTGACACACAAAAATACATCCCCCCCTTCATTCTAGAACCTTCTTGATTCCCTTCTGCAAGATATTCCCAGTAATGACCTAAGCTTGATTCATTCCAGGCTCCCATGCAGGTGCAAGAAGCTATCCCAGGTATTCTCTCTGTTCTGGACCGTCTCGGTGAAAAAGAAAATGGTTCTTTCCTGGACTGGCAAGGGGAAACTCTACCATGGTAGAAGGGCACAGAACTCTACAGGAACAGCACATCAGTCACAATTTAACCTTGCCACTGCTGTCTGTGTCTCTAGGTTTCCTTACATGCTCGTTGAAATAGCCAGTCTGATGCTCAGCCTCTCTCTAGGTGTATTTGGAAAGCAAGGTGGCTGAGTCTTTCACTTGGTACTGCTACTGCTCTGCTCTAATGCTTCCTGCAAACACTACTGTGCTCTCGGTGATGGGCATCTCCTGGAAGCCTCTGAAATGGATTAAAACCTTCAAGTTAAATCCAGGGGCTGGTGGTTCCTTTTCACTTCCAAAACCAAAGTGGGCTTCTGGCTCTTAGCAGAATTAAATGACCTGACCTCAGAGTAAGGCCAGTGTAGGCTGTCAGATTCCAATATACTCAATTATCTCCAGAAAAAAACTCCTTCGGTTTCCTTTGTTCCTAACTGAGCCAAGGCTGAAATTGCCCAGCTCTAGACCATGGGAATTTGGTACTCCTGTAAATTCCGTGGAACACTCTGAGTGTCCCCAGGTTGCCATTGTACACCAGGCACTTGCTTTGTTCCCAGTGGGTGACTAACAGCCTGATATGGGGGTGGGAATGTTGTTTTGTACATAAACTTCGAAGTGTCTTCAATAAAGTCTTGATTAAACAAACAGGCTGTTTACCGAACTGTTTCCTTCATTTAATTTCTCCTCATAGGTTTCTCTTTCCTGACAAGGGAACTTTATTCCTAATTTTCAGGAAGAAACTCTAACCAATGCCAGCCTTTCAGGGTGGTTGGTTTTGGCACAGCGGGGCGTACCTAAAACGGAGACAGACCCTTGTTCTGAACTACTAAAAGCAGCTGGTGAATAAATCTCTTGTGTTCTGGCTGAGGTAGGTATAAAAGCAAAAAGCTCTTTGAAGTCTTGGGATTGGCTTCAACCTCCCTCCCTCATGCCAGCTGATTAGGCACTTTGATGCTGTGCCAAGGTGGTGGGGTCCTGTGCCGAGTAAGAGAAGACAAACAGCAGCCAGGTAAGGGCAGAGAACAGGTGTGGCTGGCCCTGGACAGCAGCCACTGGGACCTGCCCCCGGATGCAGACGAAGGTGTGGCAGGGAGAGGTGTCTGTGTGCCTTCCATGATCCCTGCGCCAACAGGGACAGGCAGGCTCGCTGTAACAGCATCGTGGAATCCTTCACAGGATCACAGAATGCTTCACAGAACCACAGAATCGTTTAGGTCTAAAAAGAACATCGAGTCCAATATGTGATCGATCCCCACCTTTGTCACTCAGCCCTGAGTGCCATGTCCAGTCCTTCCTTGAACGCCTCCAGGGATGAGGAATCTACCACATGCCCCAACTTAACAACTCCTTCCATTGATGTCTTAGCTTTTAACTTTTATATTTCTCAAATCCTGCCCTGCCCAGTGTGACTCTGCAGTTCCCTGGAGCTCGTTCAGTGCTGTTCTCTCATGCTCACACTGACATAACAAAGCCTCTCCAGCTCGCTCTCCAAGGACACCCAGACCCTCCTGGGCCCAACAACTGCAAACCTTCATCTTGGGGAGAGGGGGGCAAGCTTGGGCAAATTCCATCCTTGTCTGGCTTCTGCTTGGGGAATTGATGCTGATATCAAAGTGGGAAGAACTCGGGAGCTGTCATTGTCCATGTTGGGATGCACTGAGGCAGGAGCCTCTGGAGCCCAGAGTGTGACCTCTGAAGACCTTTCAAACAAATCCCTCCTTTATTCCTTTATTGCTGTCTAGTCTCTGTTTCTAGGGAGCCATTTAAGGCATCAGCACCAGGGGAGGTTTAGATTGGATATTCAGAAAAAATTTCCACATTAAAAGGTTGAAAAGCATTGGAATGGGCTGTGAGGGACCATGAAGGACCAGGAGAGACCGTGAGGAACTGAGAAGGAACGGGAAGGATTGTGAGCGACCACAGGGGATCGTGCAGGACCTTGAGGGGCCACACAGGACCATGAGGGAACGTGAGGGGCCATGAAGGATCGTGAGGGACTGAGAAGGACCAGGAAGGGTTGTGAGTGACCAGGATGGATCATGAAGGACCTTGAGGGACCACGCAGGACTGTGAGGGACCGTAACCGGCCATAAAGAACCGTGAGGGAGCGAGACCGGCACGTTAATGGAGCGCGACGGGCCGTGAGGGGCCGTTATCCCCGGGCGCCACCAGGGGGCGCTGCGGCGGGCCGGAAGTTCCGGTGGCGGCGGGGCCGGTGGGTGATGGCGGCGATGGCGGCGATGGCGGCGGGGCCGTGTGGGGAGGGCGGCCCAGGGGCCCGGGGGCTCCGTGCGGGCCGTGCCTGGGGCGAGGCAGCGCCGGGAGGGCTGAGGGGAGGGAGGCGGCCCCTCGGTGACGGCCCGTGCTTAGGCCGCGCGGCTGCTCCTCCCAGCCGGCGGGGGGAACGGGGCTGTGCCGGGGAGCTCGGCTGGAGTTACCGTGTTTTTAAAAGTTAAAGCAGTCCAAACTTTATTAATAAATGAGCTCCGCGGCTCAGCTGCTCCAGTGCTTGACCCCCACAGCAGAGCCCGACAGACTGAGGGTAAAACCAGGAGGGTGTTTAGGGTGTCTCAGCCCGGTTTTTGGGGGTTTGGGGTTGAATAGAGAAGGTTTTTTTAAGCTGCATGTTTGCTTTATTGAATAAATTCCCTTATTTGAACAGTCATTGCCGGCTGTGCCAGTGAACAAACTGAAACAAAATGTTAATATCACAGCTGAGTTCCCAGTTACTGAAGGCCTCGAGAATTGCAGGTAAATTTGGTTTTGTGTGACCAAGTTTTCTCTTCGTTTGGGTTTATTTTCCTGAGGTAGTTGGGCTCCCAGAAGTTTCTTTTCCACCAAGCAGTGCAGGAGGGAGGAGGCTGTTGTTGAGTCAAATGTTATTATGCCTCTGATCTGTTAATGTAAGTACAGTGTAGCTTTGGTTTAACCTCCTTTAGCCTTAGGAGGAAGTTCCTTAGCAGCAGAGAGGTTTGGGACAGCGAACAGTTCCTTACCATTCCGGATGGATTTTCCATCAGAAAACACAAGAATATTCCATTGAATGGAATCATGCAATGGTTTGGGTTGGAAGGGACCTTAAAGATTATGGAATTCCAGCTCCACCTGAAAGGGAAACCTCCACCCTGCTCTGCCTGGGTGACCCGAGCAGCTTACCCTGTAAAATATAACACATTTTTAACATTATAGCACTGTAGTTAAAAGCTGGAAAGACTTCCTTGCTTTTGTGGCGATGATTGAACTTCTGTGAGTGTTTCCTTTGGTTAGCATGTTCTGAGAACAGAACTGAGAGCTCTGGGCAGAGTTTGAGAGCTGGGTAGAGTTGGAGAGCTGGGTAGAGTTGGAGAGCTGGGCAGAGTTGGAGAGTTGGGCAGAGTTGGTGAGCTGGGCAGAGTTGGAGAGCTGGGCAGAGTTTGAGGGCTGGGCAGAGTTTGAGGGCTGGGCAGAGTTGGAGAGTTGGGCAGAGTTGGAGAGTTGGGCAGAGTTGGTGAGCTGGGCAGAGTTGGTGAGCTGGGCAGAGTTTGAGGGCTGGGCAGAGTTTGAGAACTGGGCATAGTTTGAGAACTGGGAAGAGTTGGAGAGCTGGGTAGAGCTTTTCTCACCCTCATTTTGGAAAATTCTGCCTTTTAAGCACAATCTCTTTCTCCCAAAGGCCACCTCCTGCCCAGGTCAGTGTCCTCCTTCCTCTGCTGCCGTTCTCTCTCCGCACGCTACAGCACCCAACCCCCCAACACCAGCGGGGCCCAGCCCCAGCAGTGGCACACGCTGGATCCTGAGCTGGAGGAGATCCTCATTCCCAGAAAACTCTCCATCAGCCCCTTGGAGAGCTGGCTGACAGTGAGGTACTCCCTCCCCAAATCCGAGGGCGCTCAGGAAGGAGAGAGAAATGAAACCCCAGAGCCATCCCAGTGTCCTCCTCCCGCCGGGATGAGGGATGTGGGGGAAGGAGAAGGAGCTCCAGGCAACAAAGTGCAGTGCAGGAATGTGCTGAAGATCCGCAGGAGGAAAATGAACAGGCACAAGTACAAGAAGCTGATCAAGAGGAGGAAGTTTATCCGCAGGAAGATCAAGGAGGGGCGCAAGAAGAAGCGTCAGGTGAGCTCGGGGCAGGGGGAGTTCCCTGACAGAAATGTGGCCACACGTCAAGCCAGCCCTTCCTGAGGTGTTGGATGATGGATTTAAGTGGATTTGGGGGGAAAAAAATGAGGCTGAATGAATTCAGCATTCAAGCTGTGCCTCCTGACATCAGGAGGAATTTTCTCGATGGAAAAGGTGGTCAGGCTTTGGAAGGAGCTGCCCAGGGAGGTGGTGGAGTCACCTGGAGGTGTCCAAGGAATGCCTGGATGTGACACTCAGGGTGACATCAGTCACAGCTGGACTTGGTGATCTTGGAGATCTTTTCCAGCCTCAGTGATTCTGTGATTCCAAATATAAGTGTGATCATTGCTGGGCATCATTTTTCTTCCATGACAGTGATTTATAGATGTGTGTGATTAATGGAGATGAATTTTAGCATTTGTGTGAAGGATGAATTCATGTGTCTGCCCTGGATCAGGGACAGTGGTTTAATCTTTCTTTCCTGTCTTGACAACAGCCTTAGGTGCTTCCAAATCTGTGTTTTTTGCATAGAAGCCTTTTACTTCTTTTAATGGAAGGAAGTGAGGGAAGATGTGGGGAGTTGTTCAAGCTGGAGATGTTTTCCTTCAGCACAGCCTTTCCTGGGATATAATTCAGTTCATTCTCTGGTAGTTCTCACCTTGCCCAGATGCAAATTTGGGTTAATTGTAATTCCACTGCTTCAGATTTGTAGGAGGCAGTGTTGAACACTGTAAAATCCTCTTCATTCCCTTATCATTTCATTTTCCACCTTCTCAGTTTTCCTTGCACAGGACTTCCTTGTGCTTTTTAATGCCTTCTGATGTATTTTCTGCAGTAAGATCAAATATTTTGACACTTAAAACCTTTGTTTCCTTTGTGTGTATTACACCTACATCGTGCTTGGGATGTGTGGGCAGTGGGTGTCGCTTCTGAGCTTTTATTTTTTCCTGTTTCAGATAAAATTTGAGAAAGATTTGGAGCGTGTGTGGAAAAGAGCTGGCTTGAAGAGTGCTCCTGCAGGGTGGCAAACCCCCAAGATCTTCCTGAGGAGTTCCAAGCGATAAAAAAACACCACCTGTCAGAAATTTTAACCTGCAATTGTAATTAAAAAAAAAAAATATTTAAGTATGTTGATGACATTTAACCCTTTTTCTGATTGTGATGAAAATAGCAGGAAGGAGTTTTGCAAGGGAAAAGTTGGCAGCTTTTCCTCCCCAAAGGAGAGGTGTGAGCTCTTTTCTGGTGGTTTGGCACTTTGCTGTGGTCACAGCAAAGGTGTTTTGGGCTGCAGCTGAATTTTCTGAAGTCCCTCTTTTAAGATGAGACTGAACCTAAAAACAATCAGGTGTGGGAGATGGGATCAGTGAAAGAATTCCCATTGTAAATATGGCACAAAACTTTGGAAAAGTTCTTTTCTAAACTGCATTCTTACATAGCCTTACTGCAGAAAGGCTGAGGTTTTCCTGAGAGTTGTGGTGGGCTGGGAATTGGGTCAGAATTCCATGGAATGTACCTGCAAGAGCTTTTGTTGTCTCTTCTCTGGAGCCTTGGGCATTGCATGAGCATCCTTAAAAGGAACATTGATTTTTGTGTTCTATTTTGTGCTAATAAAAAATGGATATTTTTGTCTTTGATTGATCCCTGCCATGTAGAACATCCAGGTGTTGGTCAAAGGAGAAGCTCAGAGCTAATTATTCATTAATTACAAAAACTTCTGTGCCTGAGACAAGCCTGATACAATCAGCTGGTTTTGTGTGGTTGAAGAGAGTGGTGAAAGCTGTGAAAAAATAGAGGTGTTTAAAATAAACCCTGAGAGAGGACTTTTTATCTGAGCTCTGCTTTGGCTTCTGCTTTTCTTCTTGGGGTTTGAAGCAATTCTGGGGTGGTTTAGTGTGATTTAACTTCTGTATTTTGACAAAAAAATGGGGTGGGCTGAGGGGGAAAAGAATGAGCTCCTTCAGGCTGGTCATTGTGGGAAACTCCCTGAACATGATTCCATTTTTTCCTGCCAGGAGAGAATAAAAAGGGAGGAAAATAATCTGTGGAAGTCATTGCTACGAGGTGCAGTTTAATGTGGCTGCAGGAAGAACATCCTGAGCCACAACTTCTCTGCCTCACCACCCTCACAGGCAAGAATTCCTTCCTAACATCTTAAATCTCTCAGGATTTGTGTTTTCCTTGTGGAAAAACTCTGTTTTACAAGAGGCTAATCAGGTTTTACATCCCAGGGTTGTGTCAACTTCCTCTGATGTTCTTGACCACAGGATGTCATTTGAAACTCACCCTCAGAGAGGAAAAGTGCCCCAGATTTTCTGTAGAGGGAGCACAAGTCCAGGATAAACTCACAAAGCTTTATTTGGAGCTGCTCTTCCTCTCCAAAATAATCTGCATCCCACTGATTCTAGTAAAGCTTTATGTAGCACATGTAGCTATGGTAACAAAAAAAAGGCTGCAAACAGGAAAGCTTTGATTGAAAATTCCCCAAATGTTGAAAATTTCCATGATTTTGCTGTTCTGAGAGGAAATGGTTGAAAGCCAAATAAATTCATGCTGTTTATTCCAGAGCTTGGAGATAACTGGTGGGGTGGTGATTTAATGTCAGTCATTAGGTTGGAAAGGTCCCTCAAAATTGGAATATAAACCAAATTTCTCTCATCTGTAATTTCTGGACTGCACATGCTTTGCTGTAGGCAGCAAGCTCAGCTGAACAGAACAAGTTTTGGAGTTTTCTCACAGTGATCAGGTTTGTGCTGGAATGAATTGGCTCTGAAATAGGAAGTCAGCTGACTTGGAGGGGATGACTTGGATGAGATGACTTGGAGGGGTTTGGGTTTTTTTTTGTTTGATTGATTTGTTTTGTTTTGGGGTTTTTTACCATCAGAGGAAGAGGACAGGGGTGATTCCTCCTCTTTTTGCTGCTGGGGGATTTCTCTGCAAAAAAATCCCAAGTTTTTCTGGTGTCTTTATTGTGGAAACTGTTCTTTCTTCCATTTATAAACTCCAGTCTCAAAAAGGAGTAAATCACCCAATGCCAGGAGATGTTTATGAGCATTTGGTGTACAAAACACCTTTCAGGGCATTACCAGGACCTGACAACCATTGCCTAACATCTCCTGAGCAGGAACAGAGGGCACCTTTACCCTGGTGAGCTCATGCCCTGTTCAATGGGGCACTGTCATGTGAAAAACCAAAATATTGGTGTACATTGGCTCCAGGAGCTCTGATCTGCTCCTTCTCAAATCCTGGAGCCAGCTCTGCTTTGGTGGCACCAATCCCTGATCCAAGGCTTCCAAATTTAACAAACCAGGCTTGTTCCCACCAGCTGAAAACCTGGCTGAGGTGATCTGGCTGATGTCACAAACAGCACCTGTGGCTGACTCAAATGTCATCTTTTCACCATTCATGCTGCTCTGCTGTGTTTTTGAGGAAAACATCCTGGTTTGGGATCATTTGGGATGAACTTTTCCAAAAATAACAGCACTCTGTACCCAGCCCGGAGCATTTGCAGAGTTTTCAAACCTTGAAATGGGTTTGAAAAGTGGTTTTTTGGTTTTTTTCCTGCTGCTTTTTAAATAAATAAATAAAAATATCAATTACTCTAGCTCCTGTAAACATCTGAGGTAGCATGGAGCAAACACAGGGTGCTGGTTTTCCTGTGGAATAATCCATTCTTGCTTAACATTCCCTATAAAACAGAGGAACAAAACTGAAACAAGGAGTTCTGTGAGTCAGAGAATTTAAGAAAACCATCTGAGACATCACTTTTGTGTCAAATCCCTGATTCAGGGAATTTTTTCAGTCTTGCTCCCTGCATGGGCACTATGAAATATAAAGCTGAAACTTGTCCCCTCAAATGCAGCTGAAATTTTCTGTTGTATTTCAAAATAATGGGAAAAAAGAGGAGTTTGGATGGACAATGGGACCATGTAACTGTAGGTGCCTTGACCAGGCTCAATGGAAGTGGCTAAAATTTTGTTTCAAGTAGAAAACATGAAATATTGTTTAAGAAATGATATTTTTTGACTCATTCAGTAACCAAGGCTTGGTGCTGCTCAGGCAGGTGTTGTCCTGAGGGAATTTCACTGCCTTTAGTGTGTCCAGGTTTGGGAAAAAACCACTCCTGGAGCCTCTTGGCAGCTGGAAGACTTCAGAATCCTTTGCCCACTTGTGAAGTGATTGGTGCTAAGGCAAAGACGTGGAGCAGTGAGAAAGGAGGTAAAAAAATGAATAGTTTGGGATTTTTGTGTTTTCAGGGAATTAGTTCACAGTAGGATGATCTGGCTGAGCTTTATCACCAGCCAGTGAGGAACTGGTTAAAACAGAAGGCAAAAAGAGCTGGAAGAAATGGAGTTAGAGTCAGCAAAGTGTGAGCAGCAGCACGTTCCTGAGCAGCCTCACTGCCTGGGTGAGTCAGGGCTGTTTCCTCAGGGATGCAGAGTTCTCCCTGCTGTCAGCACTGGCACAGCATGGCACAGCCAGGCCAGGATGGCACAACCCACTGGGATCTGCCCAGCATCACCAGCTACATCCCCAGGGTACATCTGGGACTGCTCACCCTTGACTGAGCAGCCTTGGGTCACTCCAACTGTTTTGAGTTATTGGAATTTATCTGTGGCTTTCCCCAGGTCTGAGTGGGCACCTCCAGAGGACTCTCCTGGCCTGATTTCCCTCTCTCTGTGATGCTGGAGAATATCTTGTGTTATTCTTGGCCTCCTGCCATCCCTGAGGACTCCTGTAGGCCCATTGGAAGGTAGGCCAGGGATAAATGTGTCCTGCTTGCTGATAACATCATCCCTTGGGGAAGGAAGGCAGGAAAAGCTTTCTCTCACCAGTAATTGATGCAAAAAGCTGGGACTGTGAGGAAAAAAAAAAGAGTGGAAAATAACAATATCTGTGCTTTGAATGGCAACACCTTCTGGAGTGATTTCCAGTAGTGGAAAGGAGAGCAAAGGAAAATGTGGCTTCCAGTGTAGAAGCAGCTCCTTCTGGAGCAGGGCTGCCAGGATAAAGTCACCTGAACATTTCCACATTGATTCTGAGGGAGAAATATGCATTTTCACATTGTTCTGAGGGGAAAAAATATGCATTTCCACATGTGGTGTCATCCCCAGAGTGGAGTGGGAGCTCTGACTTGGTTTCTAAAGGAGGCAAAGCAAGCAGCACCCTGGGGGGGTTTTTAGCTAAAATTATGGTTGCCAGAGTCCTCTTGGGTTAATCCTGAGCAAATAACACTTTTCACACAGACTACCCCTAAGAGCTGACCAGGCTCCATGTTTATGTGCCTAAATTTGGCAGCAAGATTATATTACATTATGAAAGCAACCTCCTTTCACCCAGACTATTTTTATTTTTAATGAAACAGCCTGCAAAGCTGAGGTAAATAACACAACTCTGGGAGGCACCTTTGAGCACCCTCTTCAGGACCAACCCATTAATTTTTCCACTCTTTTCCCAGTCATTTCTGGTCTCAAAAATGTGCCTGGAATCCCACTGCTTAATTATTTTAGGCGGGTGCAATGGATGGGCTGCAATTAGTGTGAGGAGTGGAGCTTCGCCTCCAAACCTTGTACCAAAGCTCTGTTCCCACGTGCAGAGAGGCCAAAAGCTGTGGTTTGGTGGCCAGAAAGGGGACACAAAATGTCAGCTCCCAGCTCCTGAGGACTCCCAGAATTTTCTCGTTCCTCTCAGGAATGAGCAGTGCTGGGTGCTTGTGGCTTGAGCTTTTCCCAGGTTAGGGAGACCTGACTTAGTGGTGCCCATGGGAGGAGTGAAATTCAGTTTGTGCTGTGCTTGTGGTCAGGGCTGTGCTGTGGTCAGCCTGCTCCAGGGCTTTGGGAGGGACCTGGAACACCAAACAGTGATGCAGGATTTTTTGGACACCATTTTTCAGCCCAGTTGTTTTCTCCCCTCTCTTCCCCAGAGCTTTATGTAAGATTAACAACTTCCATGTAAAATGCCTCAAAATTTGCAACAAAAGAGGACACAAAGCTTGTGCCCCTTTAGAGATGAGAGGCAGGTCTGGTGCCTTTTCCCTGGAGCTCAGAAAGTGAACGAGGAGCAGCCAGGAGCTTTCTCCCCCATTTCTGGAGACAAACACAAGTTCAAAGAGGTGATTTGATGCCTCAGTCATTTCCTCCTGAGCCTCGGTGCTCTCTGCCAGCTGCCAAACTGGAGCAGCACTGGGGATCCATCCCCCAGAGCGCAGCCTGATGGATTCATTGTGGATTTGGGAAAGCTGAGATGCTCCAGAAGCACATGGCAGTGAGTCAGTCCTGTGTCATGGCTTGGACACTCCTCTGTCTCAGGCACTCCAGGTTCCAAAGTTGATTTGGGGGGAGATCATTTGTATAAATCCAGAAGGTTTGGGGGTGCTCAGTTGCAAGTGGCCCTGAAAAAAAATCCCCATTTTCTAGTGTTGGAGTCCAGGAAAAGCCTGGGAGCTTTTCCTGCTCCTCTGGGTGAGCTGAGAGCACCAAAGAAATGAGGAGATTTTTGTTTAGTGCAGCACAGAGTGTGGAGTTGGAGTTTTTAGGTTTTGCTATATATATTATATAGAGCCAACATGGAGAATTCAGGGTGTTGCTTCTCCTTCTTCATCTTCTTCTTTCTTCTCTGACATGAGTTCCTGTGGTTTGTTAATTGGTAGATAGAATTTAGTGTAGAGGAGACATGTCAATAAGGTTGATATTCACTGGTTTTGGGAACAAAATAAGATATGTAAAGTTTTCTAACTGGTTGATAATAGATATAAAAGCTACCTGCTCTGGGTAGCCATTGCCATTCTGCCCTCGTGTTCCTGGAGGTCACAGCACAGTCTGTGCCTCCCAAACTTTGATAAGAACCAGAAATAAACAAGTTCTGAAACAGCAGAAAGAAGCCTCATTTCATCTTTTTCGGACATGGGACACTGAAATAAGGAACACAGCAGGGCCAGGAATCAGGGTCCAAAAAGAACCACCCTGACACCTAGGAAAATCCAGCTGCTGGCTGCTGCTGTGAACTTTAGGGAAGGATGAACAGATGCAGATCCATGAGCAGAGCTGCTCCTGGAGTTCTGATTGCTGTAGCTCCAATTCAGAGGCACAGATTTTTCCATCCCCTCATGGTTCATGGAGGGATTTTGAGGTCATACCTGCTTTTTCTTTAGCACTCTGTGTTGAAGACACTGCTGGCTCTCAGAACAGTCTGGGAGATGAGTACTTAATAAATTAAATGAAATGAAAGTTAGAAAATATCATTTCACTGAGGTAAAGGAGCAGCAGATAGAAATGACTCCTGTTTGCCCTAGGGAAGACTGAGGAGATCTGAGAGGGATGAAAGAGGGGCATTGGAAAATGAAAAATGAGGCTTCTGCCCAAATTCTGCCCAGGCTGGTGTGCAGCTGGTCCAGCCTCTGCTCCCAATTCTGCCACTGCTCTGCTCTGTGAGTTTGGGTGACTCATTTCCTTTTGTGTTCCATGGCTCCCTCCTGCTCCTGTCTGTTTAGATTCCAAATTTTTCCTACCAGAAACTGCCTGTGCTGTGTGGGACAGACCAAGAGAGACCCTTGCACACATGAATGAGGAACCAGAAAACACATTTGATGTGATTTTAGTTGTCCATTTTTTAACAGCATTTAAATTGAAACCGTCATAGCAAGTACTTAAAATTAATTTTTTTTTCCAACTAAAATTGTTTTGATAGATGACTGATTTTTCAGATTTGCCTTCTTACAGTTTGGTCATGCCAAAAAATATTAAACTCATCAGAAAACTCTAATTTACACCTGCTCTGTGGGTGTCAGTGAGCTTTGTATCTCTATTTCCATCCCTGATTTACTTGCTGCCTGTTGTTTTGCCATTTCTCCTTGGGCAGTTGTTTTTTTTGGGTAGCTTCTGTCTGGAATTTGAAAAAAAAAATAAAAAAATCAGTGTTGGTTTCCTGAGCAATTTCTCTGTTTTTGCAACTGGTTTCTGTTAATGGTTTTGAGATGAATCCCAGGAATCTGAAGCTTTCCAGCCAAAGGGGGTGTTTAAATATTGTGCCATCCAAGGGTGCTGGAATCCAGGGAGCTTTTGGAGATGCCTTGTGGGTGCAGACAGAGCTCTGTGACCTGCTGCGAGGACAGCAGGGCTGGAAGAACACACAAGGATTAATGGGAATAATCCATGCAGCTGGAAAACTCTGGATATTTAACTCCTCACTTGGGCACAGCCAGGTCTGGCCCAGACAATCTGCACAGCTCTGTGTGTTGAGCAGGTCAAAACTCTCTCAGCATTTCCATCTGACTAAATTCCTGCATTCCTGGACATCCACTTTAATTCATTTCTGCTCCCTGGGTACTCAGGGAAGTGGAGCTTCCAGCTGGAGATTCAAGGCAGGGGGAAGCTGTTCCTACTCCTCTGCTTTTGCTTCCAAATGAAGCCTCAGTTGCACCAGGAGAGGTTGAAGTTGGACATCAGGAGGAATTTCTCTGTGGAAAGGGTTAAATGTGGGAATTGCTGCCCA
Source organism: Vireo altiloquus (assembly GCA_013396875.1). Taxonomy (NCBI): domain Eukaryota; kingdom Metazoa; phylum Chordata; class Aves; order Passeriformes; family Vireonidae; genus Vireo; species Vireo altiloquus. The sequence continues at coordinate 134,064 of VZRF01006721.1, forward strand.
GGGAGGTTTGGAGTCTCCATCCCTGGAGGTGTCCAAGGAACACTCAGAGCTCTGGGCTGGTTGTGACAGCAAAGTTTGGAGACCAGCAAAGTCAAACAGCTTTGCCTGTTCTCCTGGGGACCAAATTTACCCCCAAAGCTCCACAAGAAGCTTTACCATCAAAATGAGCCCTTGGGAGAGACTGTCCTCACTCCTGGGTGAGCAGCAAACACCAAAGAAATGAAAAACTGAATGTTTGATGTGCCACAGAAAAATGGGTTTGTGGTTTTAGGAATTGCCTCATGGATTACTATGGGACCAAGATGGAGATTTTAGGGTGTCAGTGCCTTGTCCTTCTCCTTCTTCCCTCTTCTCCTTCTTCTTCCCTTTTCTGTGACCTCAGTTCCTATCATGTAGTAATTGGTACAGAGAATTTAGTTTAGAAGAGACTTGTTAACAATATTGATAGTTATTGGATTTAGAAACAAAATAATGTAGGTAGAATCTTCCTATTTGATGATAAAAACTATATAAACTCCCTGCTCTGGGTGTCTGCAGCCATTTGGCACCTGCTCTGACACTGTGCTCCTGAACCCTTGATAACCTAGAATAAACAACCTGAAGCAGCAATGAAATCTTTTGTTATTTTTCCCTGAGATGAGAGATGGAGAAGAAAAAGTATCCTGGGCACAAACCCCCTTGGTGGGGTATTTTTGTTGACTTCACCCATCTCTGGCTCTTATTTAATGTTACCAATATGTTTTTTTTTTATTCCCCCCCAGTCTAAGGGTGCCAGAGCTGTGCTCTCCTCCTCCCCCAGCCCTTGAGCCTTTACCTCAGCAGCTGCTTTGGTGGCTGCACCTCAGGCTGCAGATCACATCCCACCCCAGCGACATAAAACCAAGCAGAAAAACATCTGCTGACACCACCAGCCTGTCATTGTGCATCTGCTCTTCAGAGAAGGCAAACCAGGGGTTTTTGTGTTTGTGGCTGGGGAACAAGGCTGGTGATGCTGGGCTCAGAGGTGCCAGGCGTGTTCCAGCCCTGCAGTAATGACAGGCTCTGCTCAGCAGCTCTGTCATTGTGGTTGGCTCTCAGTTTTGTCCTTCCAGCTCACAGTTCTTGCTCTAAGCTGGATTATTTCAGGCTTGCTTGAGGGCTTCGTGGCAGCTGGGAGGTTTGTTTTAACGAGAAAAGCTTTGCCACCAAGTGAAAAATGGTGTAAATGAACCCTGAAATGCAGTGCCTTTCTTCTGCTCTTCCCACACAAAGTTGTTTTTCTCCATTTTTTTTTTGTTTTGAGGAATCCTTGCTGCCTTTGCCACTGTCAATTAGCTGTACTCTTGCACTCTTTATTCCTAAGATGTAGCATTCCCTACTACTTTTATATTCTAGGAATTTAATCCTTCTTTCTTCCCATGGGTAGGTATTTTCTCCTTTCCTTTGATCCTGGTGGAGCACTCTGGGTCCTATATTTAAAGAAGTTGTTGATGATAAGCCTGGAGTGTTGACAAATCTTGCACACAAGGCCTTGTACTCTAATTTGTGTCAACAGATCAGTAATGCTGGCATTCCTTTTTAATTCATGTATTTATGGCTGTGAAGGTGGAGTGGAAGGAGCTACTTCCAACTCCTGCTTCCCAGGGTTAGTGGCTCTCAAAATTGCAGTAAAGGATGGAGAGTTCTCCTTGGCATCACTTTTTTCCTGACCTGATACTTGCTCGGTTTTTCTGGCTGCTGATCTTCAATTTGGATTTATTGGGAGGTCTCTCAGTGCAGCCTGGAAACAAAAACGTTAAAAATGGAAGAGATGGGGAGGAGGAAACTTCCTGAGGGTCACAACTCCAATTAACCTTGTGACCTTTGCACTTCTAGCAGGGCTTTGTCCACCTGAGACACTGCTTTATACCTGAAATAGGAGTGAAACACTCATTTTCTTTCGCCACGAGGAAAAAAGGGGTGGCTTTGGGAACACAGGAGCCTTCCTTGTGCTGCTGACCTGATCTGATGGCAGGTGCAGAGCCTCCAAAACCACTGCTGGGAAGTCCCTTTCCCTTGCCTGCATGAAGTTGCTTTCTCTGGTCAGGATTTGTGGTCAGCTGGAGATGAGCAGTGGGCAGCCAAGGGATGAATCAATTCCCCAATTCCCCTGGGAGTGGGGAAGGAGAAAGGCTGGAGAGCACAGCTCCGCTCAGAATGGAGAACCTCGTTAAAAATTCAGCTCCCGACCAGGAAAAATGTTGACACAGCTGCTTTTCCAGGATGTCTTTGGAGCAGCAAATCTCCAGGAAGCAGGGCTGGCTGCAGACTGTGCAGAATTAGAGAGGGGACAAGGCAGAGATCTGCCAACCAGGCTCCTGTGTCCCTTTCCTCCCCTCTTTGGGAGCCCCACAGAAGCTGCTGCTCTTCCCTTCTCTTCCCGTGGGTGATTTTCTAAAGGAGACTTGAGCCTCGTTGAGCCTGGACTTGGCTACTCACAGTCAGGAAATATCCAGTCCATGAGAGCAGCAACCACAGCGATCTGCCTCCCTCCCAGAAACCCTGCAAGGAGCAGGCAGTAACCTCTGCAGTGCCACAGCTGGCAGGCAGAAAGGTGGGAAAACATCCTGGAATTGCAGCCTGGAAGGTCCTGCCTGTGATTGAGAGGGACCAGGGGAAGGAGAGAGAGTGCTGGATTTGCTGCCTGTGCACTGGGAGCAGCTTTTTGCCTCCCAGCCAGGCATTTTGACAATGCTTTAGGTTTTAACTTTGATATTTTCCCAACCCTGCAGTGCCCAGTGTAACTCTGCAGCTCCCTGGAGCTCGTTCAGTGCTGTTCTCTCATGCTCACACTGACATAACAAAGCCTCTCCAGCTCGCTCTCCAAGGACACCCAGACCCTCCTGGGCCCAACAACTGCAAACCTTCATCTTGGGGAGAGAGGGGCAAGCTTGGGCAAATTCCATCCTTGCCTGGCTTCTGCTTGGGCAATTGATGCTGATATCAAAGTGGGAAGAACTCGGGAGCTGTCATTGTCCATTTTGGGATGCACTGAGGCAGGAGCCTCTGGAGGCCAGAGTGTGACCTCTGAAGGCCTTTCCAATCAATCCCTCCTTTACTCCTTTATTCCTTTATTCCTGTCTGGTCTCTGTTTCTAGGGAGCCATTTAAGGCATCACTCTGAAGGCAGGGCTCAGAGCAGAGCCTGGTCTGGCTTCCCTGATGGGGACAACAGGAAAAGCTCCTTCTTCCATGATATTTTTGGCCCAGCAGCTGCTCTGGAGCAGTGCTGTCCTTGTTGTCACACCTGGCACAGGTTTGGGACACAGGAACAGGAGCCTGTGCTGCCTGCAGGTGGTTCTGGAGGTGGAATAATGGGAATTCCTGAGGCTGGCAAAGAGAAGCTGATGGGATTAGAGGTGTAATTAGGCTGGAGTTGTTCATATCCAGGTGGTGCCACAGCTCAGGTGATGAGGGTGAGAACGTGGAGGGAGAGGCTGTTTGTGTCCCATTAGCCTCACATCTCCTTGTTTCATATTAATGTTAGGGTTGGAGTTTGCAGGAGAGTTTTATGAGGTTCTTACCTGAAGATTCTTTTGGGATTTTTCCCTAGAAACAAACCAGCAGTTCTCTGGGTCTGGTTGGGACAATATGGGGTTAACAGCAGGTTATGGTCATATTATCTAATAATAATAATAATAATAATAGCTTTGGTTTCTTGGAATTTCTTTGCAAGTGTCTGGTTCTGTCTGCTGCTGGAGACAGGATCCTGGACTAGGTGAAGTTCTGATCTGGTCTGGATGCTCCCAGAGGTTCCCTTGTTGCAGTGTGTAATTATTTAGGAGGTTGTTATAATTATAATTACAATACTCTCCTCTTTCCTGGAACTCTTCCCCCCTCTGGGATAGAGAGAATCTATTTTCTGGTAGAGTAGAGAGGCAGAAAAATGTCAGCAGGAAAAATTCAAGTGTGGCAATTAAGTTTATCCCCATGGATCCCATGGGAAAGCTCCTGACTTGTGTTTTTAAGTTCTCTTATAGAGTCCCACAGACATTTAAGGACAATAAGTTTTAATTCCCTTCCTTCACTTGATGACTAATTTGATTGAATTGTTAAACCCAACCCACTAAATGGTGTTAACCATTAGCAACAATAACCTGACAACAGAATGCAAGAAAACAGGAAAATTGACCATATTTTAATTTTCCTATAAATATATAATTTTACTTTTAATATCCTGGCAGCAGCTACTCTAGTTCCTATTTTATACTCTATTTCCTGACTTTATATTCGTTGTAATTTTCCTGCAAATATCCAGTCCTTGCTTACAAATCACAGGACAGGGTAAATATTGTTTTCTAGGTTGTCTTTGGAGACTGGAGCTCGAAGTAAAACCATATGAGGAGACCAAGATCAAAACCCCATTGAAGGCAGCAGAATAAATCCAGTCTGGAGCAGACAGCTGGAGGAGTGTCAGACAAAGGGAGGAACAGCTGGATCAAGTAAAACACGAGGAAAATTGGTTCCATCCCCAGGGGGGAGGGAGAAAGATTTGTTTTGTCAGCCTGGAGCTGCGTGGGACCAACTTTACCCGATGAAAACTTTGATGTCAGAGTCAGGGAGGGATCAGAAGGTCCCAGAGGGAGGGGAAGGAGAAGTGGGATCTGCAGAAAGTGTGAGGGAAAGGAAGGGAAGGGAAAAGGAGGTGGAGTGGCAGTGGGGAGGTGGGGAGCTGGAAGTTGGGAGGTGGAGTAATCCTGCAGAATATGAGCTGCTGTCCACAGCTCTGGGGATGTAAATTGATGAGGTCATAGTGTTTGCCAGTTACAGACAAGAAAGTTAAGGGAAGAAAAAAAAAAGGCAAGAAAAAAAGTCTTCAACTTGTTTGTCGAGAGAGGCGAAAGCACCGAGAAAACGAAGAAATGGAGCAACTTGCAAAACTCCTCCTGTGGCAGATTTTGCTTCAGCAAAGTAAGCTCTGAGTTGCTCGTGGGGTGTTACTTGTTTTTATTTCAGCTGCACAACGGGGCTGGGAGTAGGCAGTTTTGAACAGTTTTGAACGGTTGTCTTTGCAAGATTTTATTCAGGGTCCTAAATTTGCTCTGTTTTTGTCTGGGGAGGGAATCGTGGGTTTGCTCTGCTTTTTTTGGGGAGAGAATGGAAAAATGTTTGAGGTTGTTGGAGCTCTGTTCAGCAAGTTTTCTTTTTCCTATCAGTAAATTCAAAACAAATAAGCTTGGGTGTGAGTACAGGAAAGATTTCAGAGTCAGATTTACATGATTTGAGGTTATTTTTTACTTTTGAAGAAGCAGAAACAGCTGGGGGTGCATGTGTGTGAGGGTTCAGATGGAGGAAGAAAAGGAAGTGTGGTTTTTGGGGATCTTTTCCCCTTGTCAGCATAAAGATAGACACAGGATTCACTTTCGGGTAGCAAGGTGCTAGAAAGGAGTAGGGAGTGAGGAGCACGAGTTTTTTGGGGACTGGTGACCCCCATGCTTTTCCCAGCCTATTTAAAAGGCTCTGCCTGACACCTGAGCCCCTGAGTTCCTCAGCGCTGAGGTGGAATGAGGCGAGGAGTTCTCCTTTTGCTCCCTAATTAATTCACTTTCCATGTCACCACGGCGTTTTCGCAATGCCCCAAGGCAAGTCTTAGGAATTGGCAGATTATGGGATCAGTCATAGGGACAGAAGGGTTAAAGTGGCTCAGAAATCTGCTCTGTGGGGTGGGTGAAAGAGCAGGAGGACTCCAGAAGCACCAACCAGTCCAGTGAGTCCCGGGAAGGTTTGGCAGGGCAGGAATAGCAGGTTGGGCTGCTGCGGAGGCAGAGGTGTCCCGGCTGAGGATGGAGCATCTCTGACAGAGATTTTGGAGCTCCCTGGGTGTTTGACGCCACCCAAATCAGGTTGTAACTCAATGGTGAGGATGGGAAGGGGAGAAGGGAGGAAATCTGAGCCGTGCCGTGGCGCTGGGATGATCCCTCCTGCAGAGGAACCACTCCCTCAAGTGTTAATGTCTCGCCGGGAGGAGCAGCTCTGTGTTTGGAATGGCTCTACAAAACCATTCCGAGGGCCTGCAGCCAACGGGAAGCGCACAAGGCAGGGGAGGGTTCCTAAAGCTCTGCTAAAATCCCATCTGCCTGTCAGAACGCTGGGGCAGATCTCTGGGGGATCCTCTCTGTGCCCCAGGTGGGAATTGGTTCCTTGGACAGACCCAAAGCTTTTCCTTTCTGCACAGGCAGCATATTCCTGCTCTCTGCATGTTCCTACCTGCAGGTGATGCCTTAAATGGCTGCCTAGAAACAGAGAGCAGACAGGAATAAAGGAATAAAGGAGGGATTGATTGGAAAGGCCTTCAGAGGTCACACTCTGGGCTCCAGAGGCTCCTGCCTCAGTGCATCCCAAAATGGACAATGACAGCTCCCGAGTTCTTCCCACTTTGATCTCAGCATCAATTGCCCAAGCAGAAGCCAGGCAAGGATGGAATTTGCCCAAGCTTGCCCCCCTGTCCCCAAGATGAAGGTTTGCAGTTGTTGGGCCCAGGAGGGTCTGGGTGTCCTTGGAGAGCGAGCTGGAGAGGCTTTGTTATGTCAGTGTGAGCATGAGAGAACAGCACTGAACGAGCTCCAGGGACCTGCAGAGTTACACTGGGCACTGCAGGGGTGGGAAAATATCAAAGTTAAAACCTAAGGCATGACATGGACTGCTGGAATTGTTGGGGCTGGTTGGGTACCTAAGGGCTCTGACAACCTTTTTGGAAGTGGGAGACTCTGCTGTTGGGAAAGTTGTCCCAGGAAGCCTTTAAAAATAAACACAGAGGCTTAGAGAAAAGCTGAGTTCAAAGTCTGGCTTGACCATCAGTGAGCTTTGAAGGGAAATTTTGTTTTACTGAAAAGCTCAGTCTTGCAGGCTGGACAGGAGGTGGATGGGAGAAGTTCAGGTGGAGCTTTTTGCTCATCCTATCCCTCCTCCAGATGAGTCCAGATGTTTCTCCTGGTTTCTGCTCAGCAGGTTTAAAAAATCCTGGCTCCCAGAGGAGAGCTGGGGTCATTTATTTCACTGTCACCTTGATGCTGCTGCATCAAAAACCATCAGGGCCTCTCAGCTCCCTAAAGGGTCAGGATGGAGCCACTGCCATTCCCCAGAGGGTTTGGGGACAGTGTGGTGGCACAGGCTGCTGCTTTTCCCACAGCTTTGTGATGACCCTGCAGAGCCCATTAAACCCTCTGCAAACAGAGGGATTCATGGGAGCAGTGAGAAATGTGGCACACAAAGATTTGGGGAAGAACAGGTCCTTTCTGCAGGACTTTTCTGCTCTGGTTGTTTTTCATCGTGTGAATAACAGAATATAAATATATATTTATATATTGCAATTCTTCAGGATAAGAAAATATAAATAAATAAATAAATATACATAACAGGAGCTCAGTGGTTTCATCAGCACTGACCTGAGCAGCAGCTCCTCTGTCCCAGGAGCAGGGAAGAGCTGCAATTCTTCAGGCAGGACCCAAGGGACAATTCTCTGCTCTCCCTGCTCCGAGGACACTGCCTGGAGAGCTCTGAGCATGTCCCACATCTTTCACAGCCTTTTGCTTCTAGTTTTGCCCACAGCTTTTTGTGGTTTTAATTCTTCACTTGAAAAAATGGATGGGATTCAAGAAGTTAAGAGCTGGCTCTGCCTTTTACAAGGGATTAAGAAATCGTTTTCCAGGCTGCTTTCCTCTTCCTATACCGTGGGACCACAGAGTAGCTCTGGGATCCTGCTGAGTCAGCACAGAACATGTCAGGGGACAGCACAGAATTGTCTTTTGTTGGAGTTTTTTTTTCTTTTTATTTCTTTTTTTTTTTTTTTTGTGGTTACATCACCCAGAGAAGACAAAGTGATTCTCCATCCCATGAATGAGAGATTTGAAAATGAAAGGCGCAGCTGAGCTCTGTGTTGACAGCTCTGAAGGCAGCTGAGGTTTAGAACCCCCAGAAGCTCCTGGGGTCCTGTGATGACAGAAATCAGAGCTTTCACCAGGTGCATGAAGACTCTTTGGTTTTACAGCTGCAGGTTGGGAAGCGAGGCTCATCCTGCTTCCAGCTGAGCCCAGAGCTGCAGTTCATGAGCTGCCACCTTTGCTGGGCTGTGGCTTTATCTCTGGTCAGAAGTTGCTGTGTCACAAAATCCCTTTAAAAAACAGGGTTTGGTTGCTCTGCTGGTCTCACCCAGCACAGCAGGGTCCCACAGCAGAGGGAGGGCACTGAAAGGAGAAAAAGGCTCATTCCTCCTTCCACTGCTGCTCTCTGTTCAGGTTATTGAAGGTCAGCTGTTCTAAATTCCATTTTCTCCAGACATGCAAGAGAGCAGAGACATCCCAGATTCCTCAGATTTCTGAGTGATCTCATTTACAGCTCTGTCAAATAATTTTGAGCCTTCCCCATGAGCAGATGGATGTGTGCAGGTTTCCAGCATGGCTGAGGGATCAGAACAATCAGTCCTTCCTTCTTTGTCTGCTGGAGTTCCTGTGCCTCTTGGGAAGAGTTATCCTTTTTTTCCCCTTCTAGAATTGTGCTTCTTGGCTGTGATCACTTTTTTTTCTGGTATTTGCACCATTTTGTCAAACTGTGGATGATATCCTCGGGCAGGTTCAGACCCAGAGTTTCTGTGCACGCTCTGTGTGTGCACAGACTAAGTGAGAAACTCTTTCTCCCTCACCTCTCCGTGCTCAGCTCCAATATTTAAGTTCACCTCATCTTGGATGGGTTTTGTCGTGGTGCTCAGTTTTGTGTGGCAGCACCCAGCAAGTCACAAATCCAGTCTATAAAATGCAAAATATAAAATCCACAGGCTCTCCCCTGGTCCCAGCAGGATGCAGCATCTCCTGGGCACTGAGGGGAAATGCATCTCCCAGAGGATGCAGCATCTCCTGGGCAGCCTTGGAAACACCTTAGAATGACTTTTTGAGGAAGCAAAAGCATTCCTGCCCTGCTCCTGGCTGAAGTTTTAAGAGTGGAGGGGAAAAGAAACCACAAGACATTAGCTTTTCTTTTCTAAAAGCTGTTCCATCCCAGCCAAGCCCTTGTTTCACAGAGAATTGTGTTCGGAACTGCTGGAGAAATACCCATGGGTGCCCAGGCTCCAGAGGGGAGGGGAAGGGGAAGGGGAAGGGAAAGGGAAGGGAAGTCAAGTCAAGTCAAGTCAAGTCCTTGCCCGGGCAGGAGGGCCCGGTGGAAGATCCAGGGGTCCAAAAAGGTGCACAACCAGGGACTGGTGTGAGCTCAGAGCTGTGGATGATGCCTTAAATGGCTCCCTAGAAACAGAGACCAGACAGGAATAAAGGAATAAAGGAGGGATTGATTGGAAAGGCCTTCAGAGGTCACACTCTGGGCTCCAGAGGCTCCTGCCTCAGTGCATCCCAAAATGGACAATGACAGCTCCCGAGTTCTTCCCACTTTGATCTCAGCATCAATTGCCCAAGCAGAAGCCAGGCAAGGATGGAATTTGCCCAAGCTTGCCCCCCTCTCCCCAAGATGAAGGTTTGCAGTTGTTGGGCCCAGGAGGGTCTGGGTGTCCTTGGAGAGCGAGCTGGAGAGGCTTTGTTATGTCAGTGTGAGCATGAGAGAACAGCACTGAACGAGCTCCAGGGAACTGCAGAGTGACACTGGGCAGGGCAGGGCTGGGAAATATAAAAGTTAAAACCTAAGGCATCATGGATGGCTGAGCTTTTGTCACTCGTTGGATTTACGCTGCTGCATTCTGTGTTTTTCCCATTACTTCGCAAGAGGAAGGGAGAGCAGTAAATGCCTTTGTTCCTCTGCCTGAGCCAGCAGAGGATGTTTCTGTCGCACCAAATCAATTTGCTGTTCGTGCAGGGCTCTGGAGGCAGCCTCAGACACCATTCCCGAGCTCACAAATCGCTGTTTGTGTCACGACATCTCCTTGTCCCCTTGCCCCAGGGCAAACCACACCCGTTCAGCCCCAGGGACATTGCTGGAGCACAGTGACACCTCTGCTGCACTGGGTGGCCTCTCACAAGTGACACCGATTTTCCCTGGCTGATTTGGTGCTGTGGAAGAGTTTTTAAATCATTCCTTTGTTTTTCTAAGCTAAATCTAAGTCCTGGCTTGCACCGGCTGCAGCTGAAATATTTTGCAGCCCATCAGGAGAGACCATGAAATGATGGAATTATGATGTCTCTTTCTTATATACAGAGAGTACAGACCTTGTCCAAGATTTGATTTTTCTCTTTGTGATGCTGAGATTATAAATGTAGGAAAAAATCCCTCCTATTTGGAGTGGCTTTGAGCTGGCAGTTCAACAGAGAGTGCTGCTCAGTTTTTGTTCTCTGCTGTCCCTGGCCAGTGTTTTGTGATTGGAAAAAAAGGAGGAAACCAAGTTTATTCTCAGCACTGGAGGTGTGCTAAAACACCCCCAGGCTGGAGTTGTATTTGGATTCGTTTGAAATTCATAAATTCATAAATTCCAGGGCTTAAAAAAAAATAAATACAGCCTTTGTCTGGAGGACATTGTGCCTCTGACATTAGCAGGACAAAACCTCCAATGATTTTGATGGAACCCACTTGGGCTTGGCTGGTTGGAGAGATGAATGGTGGTGTTGTGTTGGGAATCAAAAGCTTGATGCCAGGAGACCTTCAAGACCCCTCCCACACAAGGAGCAGGAGGGACTGGCCCAGAGAAATGCAGAATCAAAGGCGTTGGTTCATCCCTGGCAAAGTTCTTCCTGTGTGGATCTGAGTCATGGGAGTTGGAGAGAGCTGGAGCTGCATCCAGAGCATCACAGAATTAAAGCTGCATCCAGAGCATCACAGAATTAACTGTGCAGACAAAATGTGTGGCAGGAGTGGGGAATGGAACAGCCAGATATAAACATCAGCATTGACAGGGAAGGGGGGAATAGATGGAGCAGTAACAGAGGTGGCTGCTGACTTGGAGTGTATTTGTAGCTTTTTCATCCTTTTGTTGTCGCTAACACTCTTTATCCTCTGCTTTGGCAGGTTCTGTGTGCTCATATTCAGGTGAGTGGCATCTCTGTAAATCTGCCTGGGTTTGTGATCAGGAGTGGGAGGGACCCATGATTGCATTGATGTCTCTAAACTTGGATTAAAATTAAAAATTAGGAAGGGTGGGTAGGACAGGTCGAGTGTACAGCCCTGAGAACAGACATTGCTTTCACTGAATGAAATCAGTGTGGTAAAGTTTTCTTTATCAGGAAAAGGTTCTCCCCCCAGAGAGGGGCACTGCCCAGGCTCCCCAGGGAATGGGCACAGCCCCGAGAGCTCCAGGAGGGTTTGGACAACACTCTGGGGTTGTTGGGGTGTCTGTGCAGGGATAAGAGCTGGATCAATGATCCTGTGGATCCCTTCCAACTCAGGATTCTTTGATTCTCCTTAAGAGTGCCTTGTGTTGGTCTTGAAACCAGCATCAAAAACGTGCAGAGATTGCAGCACTCCCAATCCAGAGCCTCCTTCACACACCATTAATTAACTCCATAACCCTACTGTGATTAATTAACTCCATAACCCTACTGTGGACGCTGACAAGTTTGGTCAGAGAGAAATTTTCCAGCTCTTGGCCCTGTTTGTGAGAAGAAGTTGCTTTCTCCCAAGCTGGGCTGAGAACCAGGAGAAGTTTGTGGAAACCATCCTGGGTGTTTTGTAAAATATATCTCACAGGAGGTGTTTTGTACATCTTGTTATTCCTCGTTTGTTATTCTGTAACTTGCCAATGATGCTGAAGAGGTGTTCACCCAAGAAGCAGTGATGGTGTTGTTGCTGTTTCAAGCAGAAAAAGGCACAATTTAATTTTTTGACCTCCTATATATAGATTTCTGCCCATGGATTGGAGGATGAGGTTGCCTCTTCTTTAACCACACTGATCAAATTATAAGTCCATCAATTGTTTCTTCCTCAGAAGAAGAATGAAAACGAAAAGGAACAGTTAGAAAAACATTACTTTGTTTATATGAAATCTGTGAGAACTCCATTAGAGAAAAATACAAACAATTCAGAAGGCTTAAAATCAGAGTGACATTGTGTGCTGCTCTAGCAATCCTGGCTATAAAAAGGGCAAGATTTTCTTAATAAATGGCTTATTTTGATGAAGTTCATGCTGCATTTCTTGCCGTCCCTGGGCTCAAGTGCGACACCCTACAGCTCTTGTTTGGTTGGTTGTTTGGGTTTTGTTTTGTTTGGTTTGGTTTTGTTTTGTTTTGGTTTTTTGTTTTTTTTTTGTTTTTTTTTTTTTGTTTGTTTGGTTGGTTTTTCTGTTTGTTTGTTGGGGGTTTTTTTGTTGGGTTTTGGTTTGGTTTGGTTTTTGTTTTTTGGTTTGGTTTATTTGGTTTTTTTTTTTTGGGGGGGGTTTTGGTTTTTTTTTGTTTGGTTGGTTTTTCTGTTTGTTTGTTGGGGGTTTTTTTTGTTGGTTGTCTTTTTGGTTTGGGTTGGGTTTTTTTGTTTTTTGGTTTGGTTTATTTGGGTTTTTTGGGTTTTTTTGTTGTTTTTTGTTTCTTTGTTTTGTTTGTTTGTTGGGGCTTTTGTTGTTGTTGGTTTTTTTTGTTTGGTTGGTTTTTCTGTTTGTTTGTTGGGGGTTTTTTTGTTGGGTTTTGGTTTGGTTTGGTTTTTTTGGGTTTTTTGGGTTTTTTTGTTGTTTTTTGTTTCTTTGTTTTTTTTTTTTGGTTTTGTTTTTTTTGTTTTTTTTTTGTTTGTTTTGTTTTTTGTTTCTTGGGGCTTTTGTTGTTGTTTTTTTTTGTTTGGTTTGGGGTTTTTTTGTTTGGTTTGGTTTATCTGTGTTTTTTGTTGTTTTTTGTTTGTTTGTTTTGTTTTTTGTTTGTTTGTTGGGGCTTTTGTTGTTGTTGTTTTTTGTTTGGTTTGGTTTATCTGTGTTTTTTGTTGTTTTTTGTTTGTTTGTTTTGTTTTTTGTTTGTTTGTTGGGGCTTTTGTTGTTGGTGGGGTTTTTTCTGTTTGGTTTGGTTTTTTTTTTGTTAACCATTTCCTCCTACCTCGCAGTCCCAGCCGACGCCTCCAACCCCTCCAGCGTGGTGGTGTCGGTGCTGAACATCAGCGCCGTGCTTGGCTCCCAGGCCGTGCTGCCCTGCAAGAGCCACCGCATGGTGTGGACCCAGGACCGCCTCAACGACCGGCAGCGCGTGGTGCACTGGGACCTGCTCAGCTCCTACTACGGCGACGGCAGGATGGAGAGGCTCTGCGACATGTACTCGGCTGGGGAGCAGCGACTCTACAGCTCCTACAACCGGGGCAGGATCCTCATGCCCGAGAATGCCTTTGCAGATGGGAATTTCTCGCTGGTGATCAAAGGTATGGAGGGTTTTTTTCTCTCCTCTCGCCCCCACACGGAGGGTTCTGTGGGGTGTGGTTTGGACTCTGCTGGCTCCTGGCCTGGCTGTGTTCCTTATTTCAGTGTCCCATGTCCCGAAAAGATGAAATGAAGCTTCTTTCTGCTGTTTCAAAGCTTGTTTATTTTCTTTCTTATCAAAGTTTCAGGAGGCACAGACTGTGCTGTGACCTCCAGGAACACGAGGGCAGAATGGCAATGGTTACCCAGAGCAGGGAGCTTTTATATCTATTATCAACCTGTTAGAAAACTTTACCTATCTTATTTTGTTCCCAAAACCAGTGAAGGTCAACCTCACTGACATGTCTCCTCTACACTAAATCCCCTCTACCAATTAGCAAACCACAGGAACTCATGTCAGAGAAGAAAGGAAGAGAAGGAGAAGAAAGAAGAAAATGAACAAGAAGAAGCCAACACTCTGAATTCTCCATGTTGGCTCTATATAATATATATAGCAAAACCTAAAAACTCCAACTCCGCACTCTGTGCTGCACTAAACAACATCTCCTCATTTCTTTGGTGCTCTCAGCTCACCCAGAATTGGGGGTAAATGCTCCCACGAGCTTAGTTCGCAGACCAAGCTTCTTTTGAGGAGCTCTGGGGGTAAAACAAACACCCAGAGGAGCAGGAAAAGTTCCCAGGCTTTTCCTGGACTCCAGCAGGTTTGGGGCTTGATGGGATTTGTGGGTTTTGGTGCAAATTTCACAGCACGTTTTTTTTTATAAATGAATCAATACCAGGCTAATGAGCCTAATTCTCAGGGGGGATTTTGGGATGTGGAAGGAGCTGCCCAAGGAGGTGGTGAGGTCTCCAACCCAGGATGTGGCACTCAGCCCTCCAGTCCCTTGTGCACACCCAGGTCTGTCCTGGACAAGCTGCACAGCTCAGTGTGTTCAGCAGATCCAAACCCCCTCAGCCTTCCCTCTGACTGAATGCCTGCAGGATTCCTCCCAGGACAGTCACAGCAATTCATTTCTGCTCCTTGGGCACTCAGGGAAGTGAAGCTTTCAGCTGGAGATTGAAGGCCAGGAGGAAGTTGAGGAATTGCCCCCAAACCCACCCACTGTTCCTGGGCAGCCCTCTGGTTTTGCTTCCAAGTGAAGCCTCCAGCTGCCCCAGGGGAGGTTCAGGCTGCACATAGGAGTATTTTCTTCCTGGAAAGGGTTGTTAAACATGGGAATTGCTGCCCAGGGAGGTTTGGAGTCTCCACCCCTGGAGGTGTCCAAGGAAGGACTGGACGTGGCTCTCAGGACAAGGTGGGGATTGAGGCTGGACTCAATCTTGGAGTTCTTTTCCAGAACTTCAGTGATTCCGTGAGGTTCTCTGAAGCACTGAGTCTTTTATTTGAAACAAACCTGTTTTGAAAGAGAATTTGTGACACAACCTGAAAGCCACCTGGACTTTTTGTGGCCTTTTGGTTGTGCTTCAGTTCCTGATCTATAAACACTCCATGGTCATTGCTCCTGTGCCTGCTCTCAGCTAAACCTAACCCACCTTCCTCTTTCTACCTGTAAATACAAAATCTCCCTCACAAGAGTGAATAATGTGAATTATTTTATTAGGTGACCAAATTATTATATTGGGTGAGATGATTTGTCTCTGTTTAACCCACTCTGGTGATAAGGAAGTTATTTTGCATCCAGACACGGATTTGGGAAACCGCAAATGACACAATTAATCATTGTCTCAGTATAAAACATTCAGCTTCCCCTCTCTTCCCAGGTGTTGCAGAGAGTGATGCAGGCACATATTCCTGTAATCTTCACCATCACTACTGCCACTTGTATGAAACTGTGAAAATCCAGCTGGTGGTTGTCAAGAGAGGTGGGTGTGGTGACAGCTCCAGGGTTTACAGGGGCCTCAGGAGGCTTGGTTTGTGCTGTTTGCTGTCTGCTTCCCCGAGTTTCACAGGGTTTACTCACTGAGATTATTTACAAACCTCTCTTCTTCCTTGGCCAAACGGTGCCCAGAGCCTGCTCAGCTCGATGTTTGCTCCTGGGAATCACCAAACTCTCACCCCTGGTCACAATCCCTGCCCTCAGCTCAGCCACAGGGACCTGCCTTGTGCTCTGGCTGCTGAGCTTGCCCTGGGCAGCCTGTACTTAAAAACCCACCTCGAGTTACCACACCTTAAGCCCAGCTCTAAAAGCGAGCTGTTGGCAGCTGCACAGAGTGCCACCCATCCACACGGGCACCCATTAAAACCCAGTTAAACCTCTGGGTAGCACCAGTGGAGCTGCTGGGATGGAATTGCATCTCCTCTGCTGCTCTCACAGTGCAAGAAAATCACCCTGAGAGCCCCAATCTGCTCCTCTGTGCTTTGGCTTCTTCTGTTATTCCTTTCCAAGAGCCAAACTGAGCAGTGCTGCTTCAGCTCCTCCAGTAATTAGGGCCTTTGTGGGTAGGAAAGCATTTCCTGCTCGGAGGATTGGGATGAAGATCCTCGTTCCATTCTTAGCCTGTGGAGGGAATTTACTTCCTGCTTTCTGAAGGAGAAGATTAACTCTCAGTTAGAAGGAGGAGAAAGTGGCCTTGCTTCGTGAAATGGCCAAGGATGTAGGAGATAAAGGTGGTTTTTTTTGTTGTCCCTGAAGTGGACAGGACACATTACCCCTGTGGGGTATTTTGGGAATTTTGGAGGGGAATGTGTTAAAGGATTCCAGGGTCTGAGAGAAATCTCAGGTGTATCTGGGTGTCCTTGACACTTAGAATTGAGGATTCCAGGGTCTGGGAGCAATCTCAGGTGTCCCTGACATTTGGAATTGAGGATTCCAGGGTCCAGGAGAAATCTCAGGTGGATCTGGGTGTCCTTGAACTTGGAATTGAGGATTCCAGGGTCTGAGAGCAATCTCAGGTGTCCTTGACATTTGGAATTGAGGATTCCAGGGTCTGGGAGCAATCTCAGGTGTATCTGGGTGTCCTTGACACTTGGAATGGAGGATTCCAGGGTCTGGGAGCAATCTCAGGTGTGCCTGGGTGTTCTTGACACTTGGAATTGAGTGAGAATTCCACATCGAGCACGACCATGAGATCATGGTGTGTTACAGCAGATGAGGTCAAAATTTTACTGATTTTGCCCGAGGAAAGGAAACCAGGGGAGGAAACTTGAGTCGATTTTGTGGGGCACAATGGGATGGGTGGGGCAAAATGGGACAGGTGAGGCAAAATGGGGCAGGAGAGGCAGAATGGGACAGGTGAAGCAAAATGGAATGGGTGGGGAAAAATGGAACAGGAGGGGCAAAATGAGACAGGTGGGGCAAAAAGGGGCAGGAGGGGCAAAATAGGACAGGTGAAGCAAAGTGGAACAGGAGGGGCAGAATGGAACGGGTGGGGCAAAATGGGACAGGTGGTGCAAAATGGGGTAGGAGCGGCAAAATGGAACAGGTTGGGCAGAATGGAATGGGTGGGGCAGAATGGAACAGGAGGGGCAAAATGGAATGGGAGGGGCAAAAGGCCCATTCCGAGGTGGCCCAGCTGGTGTTTCCCCCCCAAGGCGAGGAGGCCAGCGAGTACTGGGACGGCGAGAAGGCAGTGCTGGTGGCCCCGGAGGGCAGCACGGCCACGCTGCCGTGCGTCAACCGCAACCACATCTGGACGGAGAGGCACAGCGAGGAGGAGCAGCAGGTGGTGCACTGGGACCGGCAGCCCCCCGGGGTGCCCCACGACCGCGCTGACCGCCTGGTGGATCTGTACGCCTCCGGGGAGCGCCGATCCTACGGACCGCTGTTCCTGCGGCAGAAGATGAACGTGACCCGCGGCGCCTTCGCCCTCGGGGACTTCTCGCTGCGTGTGTCCCACCTGGAGACTGCCGATGAGGGCACCTACTCGTGCCACCTGCACCACCACTACTGTGGCCTCCACGAGCGAAGGATCTACCATGTGTCTGTCACACAGCCTGCCCAGGAGAGGAAGGTGAACCTCACCACGCATGGTGCGGCCCCGGCTGCGGGTGAGTGGCTTCTTCTGGTTGGGGATGTGAAGGAACCGAGGTTCACCCTCCCAGTGAAAATGGATGTTATAAGTGCACATTGTATTGTTGGCTTTTGGCAAATATTAAAATGAATGTCGTATGTGTAATGTTAAGAGAACGTAGTTGCACGGATATAGTTTGTTTTAAAAAGTAGTGTGATGTCTTAGGGTTATATCATATGTAGAATGCTTTTTTTATGTAGTTAACTCAAATAGCAAAAATAAGCAGAGAAGTTCCCCACATTCCTAGACCATCTGGCCAAGATAACAAGGACAGGCCTCAGACTCTAGAAAGAAAAATCTATCGATCAGATGTAGAACACAAAATAACCAAAAGATGTGGTCAGCAGAACTAGACTACAATGGATTATCAAATTTTAAACAGACTTGGAAGAAAGAAATAGTGACAGGACAGGGGGGACTTGAAACCCAAGAGATACCAAAAAAGGAATATTTCAATAATGCATAGAAATCTATGGATATGTATGAGACTCAGGCATTGAAGAGGTTTGTTAGCTAAGGTGTGCCCCTGGCATCGTGCCAAGCACCAGGCCCTATTAACTCTTTGCTTTATTTCTGTCTCCTATTGTCCCTTTTATTAAACCCCTTATTGAACCTTTTAAAATTTTACCAAGAGTAAACCTTGTTTTTCACAAAGGACAATAAGGGGACAAAGATAATAAAGCAGCCAAGAGCACCCCTGCTTTATATATACCTTTATATACTTTATATACCTTCCCTATTGCCTCAGCCTGTTGCATATTCATAATCAATTATCCATATTCAAACTTTCCACCAAACTAGTTTCCATGTTCCAGGAACTGTTTAGCATGGCTCCTCCTTGGATCTGCCATTTTAGAGCCTGCATATTCCTTGGCTGTGGTTTTAGTCAGATTTTATTATCACCTCCAGCTGCAGCTTGGGTTCACAGGGAGTTGCTGATAGTTGGCATGTCAGTAGCAGGGGTCTCCATCATACCTCCATTGGATGTTATCCAACCAAGCAGACAGCTAATTTTACCACAAGCATTCCTGTTTCAGCTCTTTCACTACTAAGTTCAGTTAATAACAGAAATAAAAATGATATCTTTATAGCAAAGCTACTTTAACATTACACATGTAGCATCCACGTTAATATTTGCGAAAAGCTGATATTATAATATGTATTTATAGCAGGGATCTGTGGAAAATCCCTCTGGGAAAAGCCAGACTCGCTGCCTTTAATTGCATAAAATCACAGGATTTTATTTGTGATTCCCTCCCCTTCATTTGTGGGCTGTTGTCACAGAGGCATTTTTCACCCAATGAGAAGTTTCTGCAGTGAGATCTTTGGGCTCTGAAGAGCTCAGCCAGCCTGGCTGCTCTTGTTCCTGAGCTGTTTCCATCACCTGGGTGCAGCTGGAGCTGCTCAGGACAGTGAGGATGCCATGGGGTGTCCCTCATGCAGGCTCTGAGGCCACCGAGCTGGGTTTGTGTTGTGTTTTTTACAGCTCCCTTTCCCTTTTCCTTGGCTCCCTCTCCTCCATGCTTTTATGGAGCAGGAGAAGCTGTGGGCAGGGGGTTGATGCTGTTTGCTGTCACAACTCTTCTCACCAGTTTCTCTCCCCTTTGCACAGATGTTTGGGCTGTGCAAGGTGCCAGACCGTGCAGAATCAACCACCAGGAATTTTCCTCCACCCTTTGGCTTTTCTTTTTTTCTTTTTTTGTGTGTGCCATAAACCAATTTTCATATTTTCCACTGCACTGAGCTCTCATCTCAGCCTGTCCAAACTCAAAACCACCACGCTTCGTTCAGGCAGAAAAAGAAAACAAAAATCCCAAGTTTAATATTTTTTTTTTAAGTCTTTTGGGTATCGTTCTTTATTAACACTTTAAAATATTCATTGTGTTTTAATATTTATTGGCTGTTTAATAGAGAATTTTGATTTGCTTCATACATTTTTAAATAGGTTTATTCTCCTGTAGAAATTGGCTTTCTCAAGACATAGAAACCTAAACTTTTTCCCTGGGGCTAAGGTTGGTGTCCAGAAACCCAGGCAGTGCTGAGGAGAGGTGGCTGGAGACCAGGACATCCAAATATCAGAGATCCTGCACACAGCCCTTGAGCCTTCTCCACACATGGAAACCAGATCCTGTTTCCAGAGTTGTCCACCCAGGAATTTATTCCTCTTGATGCCTCAAATGGCTGCCTAGAAACAGAGACCAGACAGGAATAAAGGAGGGATTGATTGGAAAGGCCTTCAGAGGTCACACTCTGGGCTCCAGAGGCTCCTGCCTCAGTGCATCCCAAAATGGACAATGACAGCTCCCGAGTTCTTCCCACTTTGATATCAGCATCAATTACCCAAGCAGAAGCCAGGCAAGGATGGAATTTGCCCAAGCTTGCCCCCCTCTCCCCAAGATGAAGGTTTGCAGTTGTTGGGCCCAGGAGGGTCTGGGTGTCCTTGGAGAGCGAGCTGGAGAGGCTTTGTTATGTCAGTGTGAGCATGAGAGAACAGCACTGAACGAGCTCCAGGGAACTGCAGAGTTCCACTGGGCACTGCAGGGTTGGGAAATATCAAAATTAAAACCTAAGGCATCACTCCCTTTCCTGGGTGTTGTCCTGAGTCGTTCCCTGCCTGCTCAGGAGTGAGGTGAAATCTCTGCGTGGTTTCACCTGGCTGGGTCTGGCTGTGGTGCCCTCGGTGCTGGAGGAATTTCCCTTCCTGACAAAAGCCACTTGCACTGACCAACAGAGCAGCTTTGGGATGAGCTGTGTCCCCTGCAGGGAACCCCTCAGCACACAAAAATGTGCTGAGCCCAGGGGAATGCTCAAGGAGTGCAGACATCTGGAGGTTTCCTTTTCCAGCCCTCTCCTGCTGGGACCTGCCCTGCTTGGGTGCAGCAGGGAAGGCTGAGGCATTGCCCCATTCCATGAAAAACTGCCTGGAATTCATCTGGGGAGCACAACATAGACTGGGAAACAACAAAAACAAACCAAGGAGTTTTTTTTCAGGCAGCAGCCACAGCTCCTGGCCTTGCTCCAGGCTCCAGAGCCATTCCCAGACAGAAAACTTCATCCTGTTTGGAAGAGAAGAAGGGGCTCAGTGCTGCTCTCAGGCTCAGGACTGTAAATGGTGGATGTCCACTGCCTGGAGCATTTTTACTCAGGGTTTGCTCTGAAGAAAGGCATCTGTTGTGTCTCCTGATCCATGCTAAAATATTGGCAACCCTTTGCTTCTGCCGGGTTTGTGGAGAGCTCTTCACTTTTTCCAGCAGAAGAATCTGGTCCTTGACACTTTGGGAAATTCAGGTTAAGGCACCTCTGGTCTAAGTTTTCCACCCTGACAATCAGGATTTATTTTTCAGTGGTTAAAGTGTCCTGGGAGTGAATTTGGGTGTGAGATGTGCTGAGAGATCAGAGATGTTGGTTACAGAATAAATCTTCATCACCTCAGCTTAAACTCTGGTGTAGGATGAGGAGGAAAGTCTGAGTGTGATCCTGCTCTGGGCACTGCCATTGTCTGGTGGGACTGAGCTGTTGGGAATGATGCCTTAAATGGCTCCCTGGAAACAGAGACCAGGCAGGAAAAAGGGAATAAAGGAGGGATTGATTTGAAAGGCCTTCAGAGGTCACACTCTGGGCTCCAGAGGCTCCTGCCTCAGTGCATCCCAAAATGGACAATGACAGCTCCTGAGTTCTTCCCACTTTGATATCAGCATCAATTGCCCAAGCAGAAGCCAGGCAAGGATGGAATTTGCCCAAGCTTGCCCCCCTCTCCCCAAGATGAAGGTTTGCAGTTGTTGGGCCCAGGAGGGTCTGGGTGTCCTTGGAGAGCGAGCTGGAGAGGCTTTGTTATGTCAGTGTGAGCATGAGAGAAAAGCACTGAACGAGCTCCAGGGAACTGCAGAGTTACACTGGGCACTGCAGGATTAGAAAAATATAAAAGTTCAAACCAAAGGCATCACTCCATGCCTCAGCTTCCCCAATTATGAAATGGGATCCATCCCATTGCCCAAAACTGTTAAATCTCTGTTTCCTCTGTTTGTTGTTGCAGTGACCTCCCCAGCTCTGCCTAAAGTTTAACCCAGCTCTTACCCCTGCCTTGCAGGACTGTGGGAAAGCAAAAAGCCAGGAATAGAATTCCTCTGTTTGCTGTGGCACCATCTCATTATGGCCTTGCAGGAGCCAGGGATGTGACAAAGCAGAGCTGTCACATGTGCTGTTTGCAGCTTTGCAAGTGGGTTTTTGGTTTGGTTTGATATTTTTTAGCTTGGCAGTGCTAAAAACCCCATGGTTTTTCCAGCACTGTATCCAGGGAGCAAAGGGCATCTGGAAATCCCAGTAAAAAGCAGAGTGTTGCTGGAGTGGAGCTCTGGGCTGCCAGAACAGAGCACCCTGCTCGAGCTTTCTGATTTTCTAGGACTGCTGTTGGCATTAGCAAACATTCAGCTCTAGTTTCAGTGTTTATTTCAATCCACTCGTGCCTTATTTGATTTTATTTTCGCTGGGTTGGTGTTTTTAAACGCTGGAAAGAAACAAACTGCCTAAAAAAACTGGAACCAGTCCCTGTGCCAGCACTTCCAGAAGTGTCAGAACACATCTGCTAAAGGGTATTTTGGGGTATTTCCCCCCACTTTTCCCCTTATTCCCTCAGGATAATCAGCAGGGGGAAGGGAATGGGAGGTGAGGGCTGCATTCTCTGAACATTCCCTGAGGGGTGAAGGTGTCATTTCAGCTCGATTTGAAGGGAAAAAACCTTCTCCCAGCACAGTCCTGTGGGATTCCATCCATGCCTGGGCTGGCTTTGTCCATTCCTCTGCCTCTTGCAAGCAGAGAAGTCACTTCCTCTTTACGTGTGTAAAACATTGACCTATTTATTTGAGATCTACCAAAAAAAAATGTTCCACATAAAAGTTCTGAGCTTCCCCTTCCCCGGAACTGCAATGCTGCTGCACCCACAAAAGGAATGGAATCTTGGCTTTTCTCTTCTTTTTTTTTGGGGGGGGGGAGAAGGGTTTATTTATTTTATCGATTTTTAAATTTCATTTCAAAGGAAACTCATTCTTTGGCACTGAAAACTCTTCCCACTCCATAAATGATAGGCCCTGGCAGGGAGAGGCTGCTTCATGCTCTGGCTGTGTGGAGGCAGAGCAGTGTGGGGTGTGCTGTGAGGGACCCAGATTTTTGGGGTTTGGCTTCTTTTCCAGCCCCTCACCCTCACTCCCCATAGCTGGGATGGAGCACAGGAGATGTAATTTTTCTTGTTCTGACTCAGTTGTTTATTAGTTCTTATCTCTGTTACAGTTTTAGGAGCTGTGAGCTCTGCTAACAAGGCTATAATGGCCTTTCCCTGGCTCCGCAAAGATTTTTCAAGGACAATTTGTCCAGTAATGAGTTGCCACCTAAATTATTTTTATTTTTAACCCAATACTAAAACCCCTAAGTTCAGCAGTGCAGATTTCCTTATTTAATTACAAGACACCATCTAAACCCATGGAGAAGAAGGAAGAAGAAAGTGAAAAAGAAGTATTTAGCTGACACCCTAAAATCTCCATTTTGACACATGTATAATTATATATATTGCTATATTCCAAGACCTTAAATCTCCAATTTTTCACCCTGTGACATCACACCTTCTACTCAAACCACACACATGTGATTTTAACATCATCACTCAATTTTGGGAGACTATCCCAAGGCCTCAGATCAAATGTGGTGTTTTCTTGTGGCTCAGTGCCTTTCAGCATTTAAAATTTAAGATTCTCAGCTCCCAGGTTTCCAACACCAGAGGAAGGCTGTGTTACCCTCGAGGAGGTTTGGGGCTGCCTGTGGTGGCTTTGCTCTGAATTTCCCCTCAGCCGAGGGCCAGGCAGGGAAGGGATGTGCAGCATCCTGTTAAATCCTGGGAATCATGGGCTGGTGAAGAGCACAGCATCTCCCACCTACCAGAGGTGCAGGGTGGTGTAAATCAGGCACTGATTTACTCTTGAATTCCTACAATTCAGGAGAATTTCTCCCTGAACATCCCCCACCCTGTGATCCTGCTTTTCTCCGGGTGCCGCTCCCAGTGATCCCTGCCCTGTTCTCCTTCCCTCAGATCCAACCGTGGTCAGAGGCCACAATGTCATCAATGTCATCATCCCTGAGAGCAGGATGCACTTTTTCCAGCAGCTGGGCTACATCCTGGCCACGCTGCTGCTCTTCCTGGTGCTCCTCATCATCGTGGTCCTCGTCACCCGCAGGCGCCGGCAGAGAGGTGAGTCCAGGGAAAACCAGGGAGGGACAATCCTGGGACATTGTCCTGCAAATCATTCCTGCAAAACGCAGTGCTGGAGGCAAGGATCCCCTCCTGGAAAAGCAGGAGCTGCCCAGTGAGGAGGATTTGCAGGGCTGGTGTGGTGTAAAAATGTCCAGGCCTTGATTTCACAGCTCGATGGGATTGGAAAAGATTCCAAGTCCAAGCTTTGGCTGAATCCCACTTGTGATTTGCTGAGTTGCTCTGTGGAAGGGATAAGAAAAGCCCTTGGGATTTATCCCTTGGGAGCTCAGGTGTCCAGAGCCTTGCTGTGCTGGGTGACTCTGGAATTCCAGAAGGGGACACTGGGATCTACTGGGTGGCACCCACAGCACTGGTTTTGGGTGCCACACAAAAAAGCAAACCCCAGGAATGTGTCTGGGCTGGCTCTGACTGCTCATTCTGCTTTTTCCTCCTGTTTAGGTTATGAATACAACGTGAAGAAATATGGAGAGTAAGTGTAATGACAAAGTTTATTAATTAGGTTTGGAATGCATCAAAATGAACTTGTGGTCTCTCTCCTCAGCCTAAAGAGCCTAAAGCAGCTGAGGATGTGGTGAGGAGGAGGGAGTGGAAGGAGAAAATGGTTTGTAGGGCTGATTTGGCAATTGAATTTCCTCTTGCTATGATTTGGGAATGGATTCACGGATGAAGTTTGTGGGAGATGTCCTGGGGAGTTGGTGGTGAAGGAATAATGCACAGACCTGCTGTGAGATGGGGCCAGGATCATGGAGCTGGACCCCTCCAGACCTTATTAGATATTATTTGAGTGGAAGAGAGAAGGAAGTTCCAGTGCAGACTGGCTGCCCATCATTCTAAGCTCTGGACAAACACAGGGGGAGAAAAAAAATTAAAAATTAAATAAATTAAATTCTCTAAAGAAGCATTAGAAAAGCTTTTGGGAGAAAGTGTGAAAGGAGCCAGTTATTAAAGGATGGCACAACACCATTTTCCACCATTATTCCCTTTTCAGGAAGGATGTGAATCTTAAAGAATTCACAGTGGACACAACAGATCTGACCCCACACAAAAGTGAAGACATCAGGCTGGGTAGGTACCCCTGGCCACCAAACCAGGGCAAAATCCCTGTAAGTCTGAAATTTCTAATGGCACTTGGCTATTTTTAAGTGACTGGAAGTGGGTGTGGACTTTATTTGACCTAAATTGGGTAAAGAGAAGTCCTGAGTTAGCTGAGTTCATTGCCTCCACCTTCTGTGGAATCTGGTTTGGTTTAACTTTCTGATTTCCTCCTCCCTGGATGTCAAATCATGCAGTGAGCATTTGGCCCTTCTGTCTGCATCTGTGAGAGCAATTAGGGCAGAGAAACAAGAGACTGAGAGGAAGAAAATTTGCAACAGAAGCCCTGAGGTACAAAAGAGAAAATACAAATCCCCTTGGAACTCGTGGTGAAATGAAAGTGGAAAGAGGGGAAGGAAGCTCATCTCACACTGTGAAAGGGTTTTTTGGGGATATATAGGGCTGATTTGGGGAATTTCCAACATTCCTGAAGGTGGATGCTGCTCCTTGTGGGGTTTGAAGGTGCAGCCTGGAGTTTTTTGTGTCAGTGATTGATCAGGGACTGGTTCTTGCTCGGACTTGGAGCAAATCCATTCCACAAAAGTGATGTTTGCCTGCACCACCCTGAGGTTCCTGAAGCCTTGCCATGATGCCAAGTTCACACCTGCTGCAACTTGCCAGGGAATAATTGTCCCTTTGATTTTTTTATTTGCATCCTCAGTAAAGGTACAACCTTTAAAAGAACAAGCAGGCAAACCTCAGGTCCCAAGAATTGCTGTAAAGGCCTCAGTAAACAAGAGAGACACAAAATTGGAAGTAAAGAAAGGAATTGCAGGGAGTGGGTTGCAAAAATCCTTCTCTGTGTGTCCCAGGAGAGCAAATTCTCTGGATAATTGCATCAGTCACCTGCAGGTGAGCTGTGAGGAGATAACTCAGAGCTGGAAGGATCTGTAGTGCCTGTGAGGAGCAGGGAGCTGAAGTTTGCACAACTGATTCATGCCAGGGGCTAAAATGAAGTCAGAGCTGTTTTCCTGCTGAGTAACTCCACAAATAATTCCTAGAAATCAGAGGTGCCAGACCTAGAGCACATCAAGGAAGGACTGATCACCTCTGCCTTGCTCATAAAACTCTGTTTTCTTTTCATGCCTGTGTGAATTCTGCTCCTCCCTCGCACAGATTACAAAAACAACATCCTCAAGGAGAAGGCTGAGCAAGCCAGAAGCTTCCCAGCAAAGAACATTGATTTAGACAAAGGTAATCATGACTTTCTTCCCCCTAATTGGTGGCTGGAGGGATCTTCTGATGGGCAGCAGGAGGGAGGAAGAATCCATCAGTGAGTGACCAAGCCCCAGCCAGAGGAGGAATGAGAAACATCATGGCAAGAGCAGGAATGAGAGGGCAGCTCCCTTCCCATCCTTTCATCACGGAGCCACAAGATGCAAGCAGTGATTAGGCTTTTAAAAGCTTTTGGCATGGCCCAAATTGGGATTTTTCTTGATTGGAAAAAGAAGGGCTGGCAGGGCTGGGATGGTGCCTGCTCTGCTGGAAGCTCAGAGGGAGGGAGATGGAGCCCAAAAATGTCCTGGCGTGGTGTTAGTGCTGAAAACACTGCGCAGGAGAGAGTGTTTGGAGATGAATTAATTTATGGATAATGGGCAGTTACCTCATCCAAGAAAAGCAAACAACTCTCCCTCCCTGGGGGCTGAAACTCCTCTTGCTTATCCAGGATTAATCCCAAGGGTTGTGCCTCCGTTTGTAGGACAGCACTTCTGTCGAGCAGGGCTTGTAATCAGCTGTGAGATTCCGTGAGTCATTCCAGAGGAATTAGGAGATAATAAATGGAGCTGAAATGATACCAAGCAGGGAATGGTGAGAGAGCTCAGGAGCTGCCTCTGACCTGCTGTCCCTGCTGGAATCCTCCTGGCATTTTCTCCTGCATCCTGCAGAGTGGATCTGGGCAATAATTTACCCACAGTCTGTGTCACTGGGGGTGGCTTTTGGAGGGGATGTTAGGTGTTGGAATCTAGGAAGGTCAAACAGCTTTCCCTGATCTTTTAGGGATGAGATTGATCCCTAAAGCCCCACGAGAAGGCTTAGCCTATGAACTAAGTCCATGGGAAATGCTGCCCCCACTGCTGGGTGAGCAGAAAGCACCAAAGAAATGAAAAGATAATTGTTTAGTGCACCACAGAAAATGGGTTTGTAGTTTTAGGTTTTACCCTATTTATTAATATGGGGACAACATGGAGAATTCATTATTATCATTCTTCTTCTTCTTCTTCTTCTCCTTCTCCTTCTCCTTCTCCTCCTTCTCCTCCTTCTCCTCCTCCTCCTTCTCCTCCTCCTTCTCCTCCTCCTCCTCCTCC